>JAPYYX010000186.1:0-130389 GCA_030522605.1 Cremastinae sp. B BG-2022a
GTCTAAATTTCTTCGAAAAAATCACTTCATTTTCCTCGATACAAAAAAAACTATGCATCGAAAAAAAAATCCTTCGATCAAGGACTGCGTTTTGATATTTAACAAAAGTATGCAAAAGGTCAAGTAAATCGATTGACTCGTTTTGGAGATATCGTGGTCACCGATATTTAGTGAGTTGTTTCGAAAAAATTCTGACTAGACGTAAACCCTTGAAGGGTTTATAATAAGATAGATGTATATAGATGTAATCCCTTATATAGTGATACTATTGAGAAATTTGGAAGAGGAAATTGTGTGTTTTAGAAGAAAAAGGTTTTACAGGCTTCATTTCATGACATCGCGTTCGTTCAGCTGCTTCGTTACCCTGAGAAAAATGTCAGAAGATGACAATAAGTGCATAAATAAGTATAATATAGGGTAGAGGGGGGGGCGAAATAGGGTACTTCAATATCTTACGATGCCAAGGGTTTAAATATCCTCAATGTGCAGTTTTTTAATCACAATTCAAGGAAAGAAATAAAATTTTCAGTTGCCATGAGAAAAAATTTTTTTTTAGCGAGCAAAATGGAGTACCCCTCCGAAAAGGAGGAAATTTTTTAAAAATAATTTGTTAAGGTATTATCAGCTTGTTTTGATTGACGTCGTATTTCAAGTAATTAATTGATGATCTACTTTAATTTTTGTTTAAGTGTGCCTGGCTCCTAAGGAAAATGATCTTTTTCTATCTGCTATGTTAATTGATTTTTAATTTTTATTTTTGTTTAAATGTATTTTCAAATCACAAAATATAATATTCTTAGCAAAGGAAAAACCATTTGATATTAAATCATCAAATTTTGGAAAAATTGAAATTTTCACCAACTTTTTGTGGTACCCCATTTACCCCCCCCCCCCCCATACATGTTTATACCATACAATAAAATTAAAAATACTCTAGATATATAGGGGTGTAATGATTCTAAAATGTCGTTTGAAAATGCTCTGATTTTCTCTCAGTGTACCGTTCACGGCAATCCTACTATACATATAGAGTCAGCTCACGTTCGATTTGTAGGTTGGAGGGAGAGTCGATCCAGCTGCAAGATTCGAGCAAAATCTTTCGTGTTCATTTAGGCATGCAGTGTCGGGGGATAATGACGTGAAACAATTTAATCCCCAGAGAGCAAGATCATTGCTTTTCATTACAGAATAATTGATAAAATCGCAAGCCTATAGGGTAAACTGACTTGTTGGCACACGTACCAGGGGTCGATCATATCACCTTATATTTATTATCATTAGCGATACATTGTATACAAAAAAAGTAGTAAATCGGGTACGAACGTGTCTCCTATCATTTCGTCTACATCACCTTTCACATGTAACCATCGATCGATACAGTTTCCATTCTCGTGAGTAGATAAAGACGTCGAAAGTCGAGTTTGGATACGAACCAGAAAGAAAAAGAAATGTGTGAAGAAGTGATGAGGAAATAAAAAGCGGCATCGAGATCGGTTCCGAAACGACGTGGACCACGTACTCGCTACTTTCTGTTACATTTGTTTTGCCTATCATCGGTCACTGTATTTTAAGCTAATAGTCGAGCATACGTTAACGATCTTCGCTTTATAGGCGTATACAAAGCACAAGACTCGTTATAACTATGTCTCCTGAACTATATGCGCGGTTGAACAACGAGGCGAGCGCAACGAGCGAAATAAAGAGGCAAAGGAGGGAGAAAGAGGGAAAGAAAGAGATACAAGAAAAGGCGACGAGAGCGATATCGGCATCTCCGAGAGTCCTGGATCCCGCTGTAACGGCTCACGGCACGTCGAACGTGACTCTCACGACTTCTCCAATTATGAGGAACGACTCAATTAGATCCATGAACTGTGTAACGTGCCTATATCGTTCCTATACGTCTATCGCGCCTCTTTTAACTATTCCCGTACGATGCATCTTCATGACTTTTTTTATTCTATTCATTTTACACCGTAATGGAGATCAATTTTTACTACTGTTTATGAAAAATTCCACTTTTCGATAAAATGGTACATTTAGTTTATTTTTTGTTCGAAATTTTATTAGGATTGTTTCATCAAGTACAACATGCATGTCGATCAATTACAGTTTCTATGATTTATATATATATTCAAATTTTGTACTATTATTATCATTCGATTTTTTCAACCAAAATCGACTTCCTTACGGCCCATACAAGTTTGCACCCACTCGTCCTTTTAAAACCATTCGTTCTCTCCGCATTGGCGAATCTTTCTTGGAAAACGATTAAGTCACATTTCTGGCTGTGCCATGAGGACCGCAGCAGTAAATCGAACAAAAGGCTGTTGGATTAGAGGAGACGAAAGAGTTTTGGTCGCCCAAAAAGAGATGGCAGAGAAGGCGAAAGAGAGTAAAATATTTCACTTGTATTATACGTGCCTGGGTCGAATAAATATTATGCGACTGGTAGCCAAAGAGGGTGAAGGGTACCGAAAATCCCGGCAAAGTCATAGCGATACACCTCGACGCTTCAGCAACCCTTATTAATTATACCCATTAGCATCCATAATACACAAATCATGATAAGTGGCATATTTTTTTTGTTCGCAATTTTTCGTTCGCAAAGAAAGTTTTATTCGATCGTTCGGGACTTTAGCTACCGCGGATTTGCGAGTCCGAAATAAACGGGGCGCTCGCTCGATGCTTTCAGTCACGCCAAGTTATTAGGGATCATCCTCATGTTTGTGCTTTCTCGTTTCTATATTTATATATCTTTATACTTATACATAATACGCTTTTATACATCATGGGAAGACGAAGACGCTCGAGTTCGCTCGAGATCGTATTATATACGTAAACGATTTATTTTTATTTTTTTCCCGAACGCTCCCGCACGGACGAGACAATGGGGATCTATCGGTCGTGGGCGTAAACCGACGACCCTGTTCGCTGTTAAGAAGAAGACCCAGTTTCAGGACGTGAAAAATTTACCGTTACATTATACTTGCACGATTGTACTCACACGTGGCCGGGCATGCACTCTCACCAGTTGATAAATACCATGGAGGATATGCAGCGGGGAGAGCAACGAAGTATATCTCGTCCCACGATAATCTCAGCGATACACACGTAACTCGTCAAATCGAATTGGATTGGACATCAGTGATGCATTGGATGCAGAAATGCTTAATACGGTTAAGAAAGAGGAAAAGAGAGAGCGAGAGATGAGTAAAATTCTAGAATCACAGAAAAAGGCTCACCACGATGTGGGATGGGGATGAAATCACTGTCAGAAATCGTTTGAAAATTGTGGATGAAGAATTCAAAAATTTCGTCTCGCGATATTCAGGGTTGTAATCTTCCTGGCATTAGTGAAAGTCTCGCGCGTCGTAAAAACTTGACGCTTATTTGTTCCTCAATTTTCGTGAAAACCAAAAATATGAAAGTCATTAAAAAGTATCAAATGTATTATATCTTCTTAAGATTTCGCTGGAAAGTACAAACGACCGCGAATTATGCGGTTAAATTGGCATGTGCACGAGAAATTCGTTCTACCACTCCTTTGAGAAAAATATGTCGAGTACCTCACCGAATACATCAGAGTGTTTTCGTTGTAATACATAACGATCACCAAATTCGAAAACAAAGAAGAAATTTGTCGACGAAGGATTTAAGTGGTGAGACTATTGAGATCGTTGATATTTATCGGTGAGGATGCTCCGTCAGAAGATAATCGATTAAGAACTTTGAATGTTCGAAATTTGACTTATAATGAAAGAGAAGGGGGAAAAAAATCTCTTCGTAATGGTTCATTTCCATATGTTTATACTCTGCAAAATGAGTTGATGATCTGCCAGAAAACTATAATACATTCTCCGAAAGATCGTTTACGAGAAAGGGAAATTGACGAGGACGTACTTATCATGCAACATTGAATTAATGTTAAGGTGGTTCGGAAGAAAAATGGGAAATCAAATTCGCAACTTACAAATCGATTTTTCGAATTTTTGATAAATCTTTCAAAAAGTATCGAAATTATATTAAAAAAATATATTTCTATTTTATTTGATGATCAAACCCGAAATTTTACAAATTTCGGGAAAAGTTCACAAATTTTTCAGGAGTGTTCTTAATTAACTAAAGTTTCATCAAACGTCTAAATTTGTCGTAATTTTGTCATTTCCGGTGAAATTTTCGTGGGCTGCATAAGTACATGTATTTTCGTGAAACTTCAAACGCTCATATCTTAAAAACGGTACGGTGAAACGTCTTTTTTTTAATTGATTCGTTTGATATTACAGTGTCCGTAAATCTCAAAGTACATGGGGGTTAAACGTAAGTCGATTTCGTATGTTCATGTTCATCAAATGTATAGTTTTCGATGAATGAGGAATGATTTCTTCTTCAGATTCAGTGCTGACTTCGGACTCTACTGTTGTTTGTTGTACAGGCTCATTCATAACAGAGATGGAGCTCATCCTGCGGCTAAATTGTTGTAATTCTCTGCCCTTAGCGTCAGTATCAAAATTGTTAATAGCGTTCTCCAGGGGCGAAGCCCTAGAGGGGGGGTTGGGGGTGCTTCGTCCCTGGACCTAATCATAAACCTCCATTTAAAGGAAAATGTTGATGTAAAATATCCAGACCGTCGATTTTTTCTTTGATTTTCAGCGTCGCTTTTAGCATGGAAAAGATGGAACATTGTGTTGATGGTTTATATTTCTGGCTTAATTCCTTGAAATACGCTAACATGATGGATTCTGACGTCGATTTTGTTTTGTGTTCTCGCTTCCATTTTACAAATATTTCGTATGCGCACTCATAGTTTTATTTTGATTCAGATGGCAACAAATCGTTTTTTGTTTTTTCTGCTATTTCTCTAAGTTTTGGTGGTGTGCCAGGCAGCCGCTCATCGTTGCTATGTTTTTCGTTATCACTCATTTTCGATTTTTTCACGGTATCTAATAATGAATAAATTTGACTTAACTTGAAAAAAGAGAGGTTACGTCTCTGTCCCGTACCGAAAACATCAACCGAAAACTGGCGGCTTGATGGTAGATTAACGACGCACGAGAATGACACGCGTGAGAAGAGCGCATGCGTGGAGTACGTAAATTTACGCTTTTAACTCCTAGGAGTTAAAAGTCCTGTCTCATACCCCCCAGCACCAATTTACCTCGATGGGTGCGAAAAGCCTCACTCTCGGTACCATACACGCTCGAAAAAGCGACGAAAACGTGGTTGCGGTATATAAATTTTTTTGGCAGGCAAAATGGGGTACTCTTCTAAAAAGTAAGAAATTTGTTTTTTTTATTTTTTATTTTATTATTAGCTTTGACGTCGTATGTCAAGAAAATAATTGATTATTTATTCGAATTTTTGTTGAAATTCGAATTTCATTGCCGAAGAAAATAACCTTGCTCTTTTATGTTAATTGTTTATTATTAATTTTAATGTTTGTTTAAATGTGTTTTTAGATCACAAGATCACCAAATACATAAAATGTTCTTAGTAAATAAAAAACGATTTGATATTCAATTATTTCAAATTTAGAAATATTGAAAATTTGTTCAGAGTACCCGATTTTGCCCCCGCTCCCCACTCTGAGGTTCCTTTTTCTCAAGGTCGAAAGAGAGCTGAGACTTTTGAGGATCAACTCCGCACTGCGGGCCTGATATACATATAAGAAAGAAAGGAAGGGAGAAAGCAAAAAAGTGGAGACACAGAATTCCAAACTCGTCGTTATAATTTAGCCACCATCTTTGTTTTTTACTTTTTTTCGTCTTCGATCTTTTACTCTCTCGATTATTTTCTCCAATCTCACTGCCATAAAGTACTAAGTTTCTTGATATTCTTGTATACGTAAACATCAGCAGACTGGAGTTCGTGTTAGAAAGAGTCTTTCGATTCATACGCCCACATGCGAACACAGAATTTATCATGCTTTCGGTATCAATGGAATTTTGTTCGTATAATGGAGGCAAGATGGCCCAGTAATACTTTTTTCAGTTTCAAATGTCCAAAAGGTGATTTATTCTTGCTACTAAAGAAAAACGACGGAAAAGATTTCCAAAAATGTTAAAATATTTTCACATTAAAAACTCCTTTAAGTTTTTGAATTTAATAAACTTACCTTAAATGATTAATCAATTAAAAATCATTCAATTTAAATCAATAAACGAAAAGTTCGTGACAACAATTCATTAACAAAATATTTCGCGTTCCTTTCAAACAGCTAATTTTAATTTTGCGTTCAATAACGCTTCGCACACCTCGAAATTTGCTGGGTAAAATAATTCCTTTTTTTGGATACTAAAATTTCAACGACTTGGAAATGAATCGGCTGGTATGTGCGCGCTTCCACGATTCTGACTATAATTTTATATGACCAAGAGGCTGTTAAAATCCTGCTCGCTCAAGTTTAAGATCCACTAATTCTCTCTTTCCCTCTTCAGAGGCATTCGCGCTTCGTCATATCATATAATCACGTGACGAGAGGAAAGAGAGAGTATAACAGATCCGCGTATCTTTCCACGTGTTTACGTTTTATGAAAAATCATTTGCCACATCGTTCGCTGTTAATTGTACTTGTCTGACTAATTGCAAATGCTCTGGCGTGATGCACCGGTAAGAAAAGTGTTATCCCGGAACACGGTTCATGTTCGGAAGACCACAAAACAACGGTCACACCTCACAGTACATATTCGTATGTATACCAGTTTTTATCCTTTGCCTCATTCCTATATATAAGTTTTTCTTTCACCCTTCTCGCTGGCTATACTTCTCTGGCATATCCTCGCGAATTAGCAATATTTCTTCTTTACGTGACACAGGAATTTTTTCGACTTTGGTCGAATTAGCTAGGCATTAACCCCTAACGAAGGCTCAGAGTTCCAGACGCGAGCACACACTTCGCTTTGATTTTTTCTCTCTGTGCTCTATACACCTTTCTTCATATTGCCTTCCACCTATTCCTCTTCTCTTCAACTTCTTTCGTTCTCCGCTGCTTTTTCTCTCGTCCCATGTGCATTCTCATTCTGGGCATTCGTACATCGCAGATGAAAATACCACGAGACCTCCGTTGAAACATCCCGCATTCCGCGAATCATTTTAACCGCAAAGTGTAACCGACGTACACGCAAAATTGCGTACAATATACGCGCGGTTACTCACTTGGTTTTTACTTTTATATGAAGATCTTTCATATTACAGCTGAGTTATCAAACCAGGTCATTTGATAATTTCATTAGTGCAATCTGCATTTCGATGATACTCTCTTATTGAATTTTATTAAGAAAAAATAGTTATTTTCTAATCATCCATATTTTATCTAGAATTTGTAATTTTTTTATCCATACATAATAAATATTTGAAAGTAAACATTAAACTAAACACAAATAATGAATTAATGTATGAAATCCTGCGCTTGTAGAGATTTGATTTTGCTGGATGAGAGAGATTGTCGCTTAAGTAGCCGAGCTGAAGAAAATATAATAAATATACAGCGCGTGGTTAAAATGAGATAGCTTACTGATGCACCGATCGCTTCTTGTTGCCGCTTCTCTTACTCTTTTACCTCTTCTTCTTGAGCGTCCACGTTCAGGATAATATTTCTTCTTTACGCGACATCGGAATCTTCACAGTTTTATCCGAATTAGTTAGGCATTATAAGATCTCTAACGAAGAGTGGAGACCGCGGGCTGACCGAGAATCGAGCTCTCTTTGCACGCATGCCGTGCGCGCTGCTTTAAACTTGCCTTAATACACGTCCGCTCTCTTCTCCTCCGGAGAATCTCGTCATCTCGGTACTCACAGAGAGACCTGGCGATCCTTCATCGTATTCTTCGAGAATACCTCTGGCACCTCGTCGGCCCGTCCCACAAATTGTTCCTCGCTCGCTTTTTCCACAGCGTTAAAAAGATACACGTAGAAGACGTATTCCAAGAGCTTCTGAACCATGCCGATGCAGTTTACGCCTCGCGAAGAAACTCGCCTGTTTATTCGTTCACGACGTATCGAATCGTTACAATTTTTTTTACTGCAGCCCGACTGACGTATCTGAAAATAGTGGGCGCTTGTATCAAATAAATTTATTTTTTCAAATATTTGTTCTCGTAGAAATAATCATTTAAGATTATCGAGTCTTCTCTTGTTTTTATAAATGACAGAACGTATCAATATCCAGATTGCTTAATAGCTTATTAAAAAATTCCAAATTTGTGCGCATGAGAAATACTCTAATTTCATAAGTCGTTTGTCTCTGCACACCTGTCAATTTATAAGAAAATCTGCAAGATTTTTGTATCGATGTACTATAATATGCTATGTATGTTTTTATGGCTATGCTTTATATCATGCGAATGGGAATGGTATAGTTCTCTCTCTCTCTCTCTTTGATTCTCGTAGTATGTGCGTTGAACGGATATCGCCGGCAAAGAGGGAGAACGAAAAGAACGTCTGTCCGATGCATCGGCGCGACCTTCACGAAGCGCGTTCTCCCCGTGCACTGTCCACGTCATCCCGTGCCGAGGGAGCTTCGGAGCTTTTTGCCATGATTGATTTATGGCGTAATGGGATCATTCATTTCCCCGTGCGAGCACTAGCGCGCTCCTTGCACACAGCAGCCTCGCAGTAGATCGGTTCTCATCTTTCTTCTTTTTTATTTTCCTTTTTTCATTCCCTCCTTTTTTTCGCTCTCTCTTTCTCTTTTCCTCCTGCTTCTTTGTTTCTGTTGTTATCGTTTCTGCCGACGTCTTTTCTTCTCCTTACTTACGGTCGGCAGCCTCGACGGGAGCGAGGGCAACGCCGAGAATTCAGGTTGCAACGATACAGATTCTCTGTAATGCAGCAGCAGTAACGTTCTCGTTACTGACCGGGCGCAAGCGGAACCCAAGATGGCGTTACAAATTGCCCCGGAATTCACTAATACGATCCTCCAGGAAACTGTAGTAACATCCTTATTTTTTATCTTATTTTACCACTAAACTTTAATTCGATCCAAAGCAAAAACTTTTGTACTCATCCATTGTATAACCACTCTAGAGTAAATAAATCAGCTTTTCTATGTTTGAATCATTTTTTTTGTATTTCTTATTCAGTCTTTTTTATAACGACAAAGCACTACTATGTGACTTGCTAAGATTTAAAATCATTTTTAAGAAATCACAGGTAAAGCATCACAAAAGGATCACAAAAGATGAAGAAGGAAGTTATCGTTTCCTTAACTTCACAACACTTGTGCTTACGAATCTGATATTTGATGAGTTGCAAATCGCACAAAACGCTGGCTAGCGATATATTGGGAAAAGTCTTGTGCCTGACGGTACCACACATAGCAATCACACAATTCATTGCAATTAACAGTATTAGCAGCCACTTTAGATCTAATCATAATTGTTCTCGTCTTATTCAAGAGTTGCAAGAGTTAAAACGACCCTTCTATATCTCGCGCACTTCAACCGCTGTAGTCCTGTGCCTTATAATTAATATTTCAATTTTAATGGCAGTACTCAATAGGATATAATATGGATAGTACGTTTGCGTGTGTGAGGTATGGCTTACAAATTGCGTATTAATCGTTATAATGTATAGCAATGTATGTACATATGTACAACATATGTATGTATTACAAGCGGCGCTATACGTTTTTTCTCTGTCCCCGAGTACGATCTGTGCAATTTGATCTTAAAATCGTTTTCTCGCTGTTGACGTGTATATTATTAAATTATTCAAATGTCAATTTATAGAGCGATGCTTCCTGAATTTTAGCTTCTGTGCGCGAAGGCGTTTAGAAAAACGTATTTTTGATTTTTGTAAATAAATAACAAGAATTATATTATATGCAAAAAGCACAGAAAGAAAAATAAGAGAGACGAGAATTAATTAGAAATAAAAACTGGAAACCATCTGGCTGTTTCCATTGTATTTCCCTCTCGAAGTTTTATTTCAACCCTTCAATCCTTCAACCCTTTAATTCAGCCTTCGCCTCCTTACAGGTATGAATAATTTCACGAGCCTTTCCTTCCTTTTGTATCCGCCTATTCAGTAAAAACTTACTTCTCTTTTGAGGAAATGCATGGACTGTCTACCTCTATTGCAGATAACCCTTTGATTTGCCACCCTGAATGTCGGCTCGTAATAATATACATTAAGATAAGTGGACTATAACTGCCTTCTCTGTGATGTTTGTATGGGAAATGGTAATAGCTATGAAAACGATTTTTTCAAGTATCGTCAGAACATTGACAATCTTTAATAAAATGTTCACACGTTGAAAGGAAAAGTCATTTTCTTGAAATCCGCAATCGGCAATTATACCATACTCTTGAAATATTTTGTTGCTTCTCGTTCAACACGTGCGTGCAGAAAAAGTGAAATCATAGCAGGAGAATGTAAAAAATTGTCGATAGCGTTATAGAGTTTTCTATGGACAGTGAACGAATGTGAGACTCGTTCAAGTGTGCCCGACGGGTGGCCAATCGAGTTGGCACACCTGCGCTTGTCTCGCGCCGCGACTAAGTTGCGAGTAGACTGACTTGCGCGGTCCGGTGCATCTGTCGAAGTTTTCTTCTCTCTTCCATTTAGTTTGTCCTTCCCTGATGCTTGCCACTTCTAGCGGTGAGCCTCGATATGGTATTGAGCGAGGTGCATGCTCCCTTATCGCTTCGTATCGTGAAATCAACTTTTGCTCACGAGAGAATGAAACTCTTTCGTTGCAAAGTCCGTTCGACAACATTATTGATTCTTTTCTAGATTAACAAATGTATTCGTTAGTTGGGACGAAACGAACTTGCCATTCATACAATACGCAAATATTGAACCGATCAAATACACGATTGTGCATTTGATCAACAATACAAAGTTTTGAAGTTTTTACTTTTCAAAAAGTCATCGACTATATAATCTTTCATTAGTATTAATTTTTGTTTCATTTGTCAATAATTCTGTTTTTTTCGTCACATAAAAAAATATAAAAGATTTAACATACTTTTAATCTTTATGTTTCAGGTGAGTTGATACTGATGATTTTCTTCATAAAAATGGCTTGGAAACAACGCTTGCTATAGTTAAGTATTTTACTTTGTACTGGTGAATGGACACTTTCAATGTTATATAATAATTGAAATTCTATAAAATTCGAAAAATTTGGGGTTTTGCAATGTGATAACAACAATAGCAACCAATTTTAGTGTCCTTTTTTCTTACTTTCACCCTGCACATCGTAAAACTTATACGCACGAATATGATCTGACCATTAATAAAATGATGCATTAGCACAACTGAAGAATGCGAATCGGAGATTTGTTATATTTAGTACAGTCGTTGTACTTATTGTCTATTATACATATATGCCCATTGAAAGACCCTCTCACGATATATGTATACAAAAAAAGTAACGCAACGACAAAATTTTCTCGGACAATGGTCAGAACTCTCTGTACATTGTTGCTTGTTCCCCAGTTTTTTTTAAATACCAAAAGTATCCAGCTACGATGTGCTTTCTCTGTTACCATGAACATTTGTTTATACGCGAACTCTTCTTTTTCATTTTAGCCATAAACGACATTACTCATTGTTGCATCGTTTCTGGGTTTTGAAAAGTCGTCTATACGCATGCATAATATTCTATTGTACTAAGAATTACTCACATGTTAAACGTTCTTATTGCATAAACAGTTTAAAATAGTGAAATCTCCAGGTAGGTGAAGCATTTGCTTGGCCGAAGAGCTGGGAGAAATAAAGCCAGTAGAAAGAGATTAATGGGCTTACTGTGTACTTTAAGAACAACCATCGCCACCCTTTCTGCTCGCGCGTTCTCTGTATCTCTTTTCTGTTAATTCTGGCAGCTCGCAATGAATCCACTGTCACACGCTCGTAGCTTCAAAATTTATTCAAAATTATTTTCTGGATCGTAATTGATCCGTATTATCGTAGATAAGAATCAAAACATTGCGAAAGCTATTTTTACTGCTTTTTAAAAATAATTTTTTCACACTGTATTGAAACCTTAATTACTCTATAATAGCGAGTTTTTTATATGGCAATTTCACCTTTTGATGAACTTTTAATGTTCTTTGAGTTTTGGTATATTCCATGACGTAAAGCCTCCAAAATTTAAAAACCATTGTTCCATTGACGAAATTTAGCTGATAGGCATTTTATTCGGCGATCGCGTGCATACTTGCAATGATGGGTTTGACTTCGTATGTTTTTTGGCCAGACTCGTCTTGATCTTTTGTTATCCAATGTGGCATTAAAGAATGCGTGGCCATGTCATCCGAGATTGAGGATCTTCTGTTTGCGTCGGTGCTTTTATAACGTATTTTTCAAGTCTCATCTCTTTGCTTCTTCCTTCATCATGTCTCCTCGTGTTTGTGTATGTGTAAATGGCCGTATTTTCTCTCTTTCTGCCCCGATCCTTCAAGAGAATCCGTCACCATAGGAGGCTTTTTTTCAAGATCTGTAAGTCTTTAAGGCAAAAAAATTACGGCAAGTATACAGGACTCGCCCACTCATTAATCTCCTCTTTTGTCCGCGTTCACACTCGCTCTTTATACCTGGAATATCTTTTATCGTACTTATATACCGTTTCTATATTGTTATCGCAAGCCACTTCGAACGTGTGTACGAGGTCATGAACGTAGCAATGAGAAACCCAATGTTCAAACCGAGAAAACTTATATTCTTTGAGCACATACGGCGTAGCCAAAATTTCTTTTAAGTGTAGATGGAAAGAGAAAGAGAGAGAGAGAGCGAGAGAAAATAAGAATGGTGAAAAAATCAGAAACGAAGATAAGTATAAAAGATTCACTAATGATTAAATAAAATTGAACGGAACCAAAAAGAATAATAATTATCAAAAAAGTCATAATAAAACGTGAAACTTTAATGGTCACGCAATAAAGCGCTTATGATCCATACTTAATTTGGCAACGGTTTAACGATACAAACGCACGCGTCTTATATCGCCGCTAATTATAGTCGCCTTCGTTACAGTTGCCTTCACTCCTCTTCTCTTTTAAGAAATTAGTCAGATGTCCATGCCTGAACTGGCCGGTAAGCCTCAATTTCTCATTGTAGTACATAATATGGCTTTTAGCTTTTTCAAAACAGGTAGCGGTACGTAAGCCCAGACCGTTTTCAAATATACGCACACGAGTTTAAAAATCAGTACGTATGTGTACTAAAGTATGATTGTGATAGTACCCGGCCGTCGCACGGTGCAACGTTTAATTTATCACGCGCAATCTCTCCGAGCATGTGGTGCGATCCATTAATCACTTAACTCACGTGGATACACAGTCTTGCAGGTCTCAAGACCAGAATCACTCCTTTTCTCTCGCTGAGATGCCCTCTCTCGCTTCCTCTCTCATGAACTTTCTCTCTTTCGGTATTAAGCTCTTCTTTTGGACGATTATGCCGACGAACTCGCATTGCTAGCTTATCTACATTCGTTTTGGCGATGCCGCGAGGTTAACGGTAACGCTTTTGAAAATTCACCTAATGTGAAAGGGGACAAGACGGACTCTGTTTTGAAATAAGAAAGAAATATTTACTCGTTATGTAGCAACACCTGGTATATTTATTATCGCGGACAATCAGGAACTAAAATTTGTTAACTGACGAGTCTCTCGGGTGTACTATTACTTCAAACACAAGCCAGCTAATGAGAGACTATTTGGGTGCCTTCCAACGACAAATTCAAACTCTGCGCCCATAGATGTGCTCTCAACACTTTGGTATAATTACAGTCGTTATCAACGTATAGTGTCTCATCGATCCGCATCCAATGATAACCATTCGTTTTTCTGAATTAAATTTCCGCATAATCTATGAGCAAGTAGTTGGCAAAAAATCATTCTATGGAAGATTCCATTTTATAGAATACTTTTGTTCTATTCTTTTTTTCATGCTGCTTTTTTGTATTTCTGTAAACGCATGAACGACCATAGATGACTTTTCTTTTCTCTTCCGTCAGTAGCCGTTAGCGCTTGATGTACCGCCGTACCGACGGCGTTTCTCTATCCATCGGCATCTCACATAGAAATCGTTGGCAACCGCGTTGTATTTTTATATATACTTGAACATCATCCGCATTGTTAGTAACTAACATCAACTTAGCGTTCTTAGTTTCCCTTTCGATTTTTTCGATCATTCAATATACATTAAATATATTTTACGTATATAAATATAAGTATAATTTAATATCTCTTTACTGTTATCAAGAATTTTTTTTCGAATTGTTGAAATTTTAATCCCCGAAATTCTTATTGTATGTGTAATAATAACCTATTTATTATCGTTTTGGGACATTCATCAGTTTATTCGTCTTTTGTATTGTCCATACATAAGAAAGTTAACTCATCACATTGTTCAGGCTTCATTGAATTTTAATGTCTTTTCGAAAGAAAACGGATACGGAAAAAGTAGTATTCACAAATGAAAGAACTCGCCAGGAGCACGGGAATTGGCTCACGTTTATACAGTGTTGTCGGAAAGGTTCAGGCGACAATAAATAAAAGGCAATGCCAAGTTTTTCTTTAAAGCAACACGAGAAGGAAGTTAAGTTACCTGTATTCCATTCTCTTCCCTTTGATCCCCGAAGGTCTCGTCAAGATTTTTTTTTTAAATCATCTTTTTTTGTGTTTACCCAGAACATTCTTTTGGGTTCCACAGTCGTATTCTTTCACTCTCCTCGAACAGTGTCATACTTTCCCCCTCTGATTTTCGTCTGATTTACATGCCAGACCTGTATCGAATTCGCATGAAGGAGAAAACTGTAGAAACATCGTGCAAATACAGTCGATGAAATTTTTTTGTCTGCATCTTTTATAGTGCTCACTCGAAGAGAAGTTTGACTTCCTCACATAACATTTTTGTAACGACCATTTCTAATATATTGAGTACATTGCGGAGTAAGAATAGGGAGTCGAGGAAAAAACAAAGCTGTCGACGGGTTCAATGGCGATCAAGGTAATTGCACTGTATGCGCGTTGCCCTTTCAAATGCCAATCACCCGCGACAAAACGTTCCTTTCGGTGAAAAGCGGGATAAGTCACTCTTCCATCCTCGAATTAAGTTGTTACCATCTAGTATGTATATGTAAATTAGGAAACACACAGTCAAGAATTTCATGACCCACCGATCTTCTTACTTCACTTCGGAAATGTTGGAAACGAATTTAAATCCATCACAGTGCATTCCAAAAAAACAGGAGAGATAATCTTTGACTGAAATCCTTGACAACTACCAAAAATAGATTTGCTTAGCACGAGACAACTGACACAAAGACTTGCATTAAAATGTGAAGAGCTCAATCGGCTTTGATGTTATACGTATAATTAGAATATTAGGCTAAAGATATTATTAAATCGATTATTTATATAGAAGTGGCAAACTCCATAAACTTGTTTTTATCGTAATTATTAAGATTTGAACGAATAATTCGTACAGTTTGTACGAAAGTACACTTGTCCAAAAAGATTGCATTGAGGCAGTATATAATACGATCGAGCATTGGGTGGTCGTCGAAGTGCATCATCGTGTATCTCGTGTACAAATACATAGACAGAGAGGCGACTTGTATTGGCTTGAACGCGAACCGAAAGCGCTTCAGCATCGCTTGGAAGACTCCGGGGTCACGTTCTCTCTACCTCTTCTCATATAAGCCAAAAGGACACGAGGATGCTGTCCTCTTCTTTTCTTTTCTGTCTTTCCTGGTGGAAACATGGATGTACACATACGTACGTAGATGCAATGCCTATATGATCCTAGATTACGCGCAGCATCGTCTTACGCAGTCCGTGGCTATAGGTATCGAAGCAAAAGGATTCTTGGTGTCGTTCGACAGAGGAAGGGAAAAGCATGTGGGATAGTGATAACGACGTTCTGGTACTTCATTTAAGCAGATATGCTTTCCTATGAAACCTCTACGCATGGATGTAGCTGATCTAAACGGCACAGGCTCTTTCCTGTAAATTTATGTGCGAATGGCAAAAAAATATGGGAACTGGCATTTGAATATACATATACAATGTATATGTATGTGATTTTGGAACTGTGTGTGGATCTTTGGAACATGTATAATATACATGTAATACATCCGTTCCAAAATCACTACTGTTAATCATCAAGGAAGAGGACGTTGAATCAGAGATTTATGGAATACAAACACGTGGATCGTTTCACGATGCGTTAAAAAAGATATGATCACAGCTGATCTCTATGCAAACATGATGAACATACTTATACACACATGCGTGTAATCACATGATCATGGTCCAAAATATTTCATAGTAGCTCTGCAGAAACTACATTTTTTCAAAATTACGGAAAACATTGAAATCTTTAAAATGATGCGGCTGTAATCATACATCAGTGAAGAACTAACTATAATAGAGGTCACTCAGTTATTCTAAAAATGTTGATGACAAGAAATTTTAAATATTAACATAATACGCCCGGAATACTTCTTTTTGGCAGAATTCATATTTCGCATGACTCTGAAACTTTAGTACCAAACAAAGAATTTAAATAGGCTCAGTGTTTTAAGTAAAATATAGAGAACACATTGTCGAATGAATAAAAATAAAACACATGTTCAACAATAGGTGGAGTAATCCTTCTATGCAATTACAATTACAATAATTTAACAATAATTTAACAATCAGGAGAGTTCGAATCAGAGATCCTGAAGTCGTCGTTCACATGACACGCGTGTCCTGTTCCCTCGTGTGTACACTTTGGTAACAGCTGAACGACGACGAAGAGTCTTACCGCAAACCTTAACTAGTTTTCCTCCTATGCTTTTACATGAACATTACGTACAACCCCGTGTACCTCTATCTCTCTTTATAAGTTTCGCTATGGCATAGTTGGTTCCGCACTCGGACTGCTGTTCCCTAGCAATACTATTACTCGTAAATGCAGCTACCCGGAGCACGGAGATAGCGTTGCATTTATTTCAACGATAAATCCCGCAAATATCGCCGGATATACGTCTAAAGAGGGTAATTCACTAGTAAGAATCTCGTAAACAATTTGCGCAGGATGAAGCTAGGAGATGAAATATATGAATGTTCCTAGTAAGACAGACGCATGTGAATGTTTCTCCTTCATTTTTTTCGCGCTAAACACAGCTAGTGCTCAATTAACCCTTTCAAGGGTCCAAGCCTTGAGCTTGTTTAATGCTTCATCAATCAATGTGTTAATGTCACAATTACGGGGGCCTCTTATAGTTCATACGAGTAACGCGAAAAAGTCTGGGGAACATCCAAAGGTCGAGAACGAGACACGACTGCTTCGCTTTTTGGCAGACTTATAACACACTCATCGTCCACTATACTCGACATTATATATCTTGTACGAGCAGTAAAACATGTATGTAATTCTAATGATAAATCACTCTAATTTACAAAAGATTGTGGGAGATCATTTTTCTCCGTGTCGCCGGCGACATGCATTAATGCCCCAAAAGTATTTTATATCCTTAAAAAATATAATTTAATGTATAATCAAAGAATATGTAATTCATCCATAATTTATGTGACCACCTTTTTCCAGAAAATCTGCATGTAAGCGAAAAAACTTAAAATGTTGCAAATAAGAAACATCTGACTCTTTACCCAAAACATATGTCAATTTAATCCCGATCATGTTTTCTTTTTATTTCTTTTCCGGCTTGACTCATTAACAGTATGATAACCATATGACAAATCTGCCGATTTAGATATATGTTTTCAGGAACAAAATTTTGTTTACTACATACACCATCAAAATCTGTAATATCACTAACTTGTTAAAATGAACCGTTTGATTTTTCATGCAACGTAAGTGCTGTATAATTGCCGATCCGGAAAAACAAGAAACTTTCACAGATCTGACAACAGAGTAAGATATCAGTCATTATGAACGAACGACATTTTCAAAAGGATTTAGTCTCGTTTTCTGGTTGTACCTGAACTTTACTGAAGAGTTATGGAGCATCAGAAAGTTTTTGACGAATTTATCGACTAGTCTTGGACGAAAAGAGAATTCGTGAGAGGACCATTAACTTTAAGCACTTGGCTGCTAATTGAGTGATTCGCATCCCGATCAAGGAGAAAAAAGATAAAAACGGGATCCTCACGTACCAAAGAACTTCAAGATACTTTGGCAACTCGTCGGTCATTCCGCCGAATTAACCACTGGCTAAAAAACCAGTAGCAGACTCATTGAGGTACCAACGGAGGATAAGAAAAACAAAATAATTGCGAACGATAACGAAACTCCCGCTAACAAACGGTTCCTCATTCATCCTAAAGTTATTTTAATGAATGTAATTACTCGGAAGATTGTATTTGTTTTACTTTTGCTGACATACCTGTTAAAGAGACGAGCATGTGAAACTTCATTTGATAATGTAGTTGTAAAATTGGTAGGTCAAATCTGTATAGAGGGAAGTTTCATAGAAACGACATTTTACATTACAGGCAAGTAGTTTTTTTATATAATTGGAATTTTCCCAATCGGAATTTGGAACTGTAATTGGAGTAAACACGTAAAATAAGCACTAGTCCACGTAGCGAATAGTCACGAGTCATGTATCAAAGGAAACTCGATCAATTTTTATAATAAACTAAGCGATGAATGCGCTCGCGAAGAGCTCCTCATCATGTTTGTAAACGAACTTTTTCAACGTTTTCTTTCTCTCATTTACCTCTTAATTTTTTAAATATTGTTTATTTTCTGTCAATTTCTCTTCCGTATGAAATACGTAATTTGTTTATTAATTAATTGAAAAGTGATTTTAATATGTTGAAAAGTTAATGCAAGGCACCAATATAAGATTTTTCCATTTTCAAAATTATTTTAAGTAAATATAAAACCACAAAGAACCCATAATATAATATTAGATTATAGAATAAGCGTCAGCAAAATCAGATATTTAATCGAATTCACAAAAACAAACAATTAATTGTTCACGCGGACGATTTTGAGGAACATAAAGACGATTCAGATAATCACTTTTCACAGGATAAATTTTTTCTCTCCGGGCACAGATTGCGAGTTCTCGCCTTTCCAATTAGGTACTATTAGACTCTTATCACTTATAATGGTGTATCTGTTTATTACAATATAACTCTATAATTAATTAATATTTTCGTAAATTTATTTCCCGATTAAGATCTGCATGCAAAAAATTTCGTAAGCTCAAGCGAAAAGAGAACGCAAGTGTGATACACTTATTCATCATGACTCTCTCTGCTTTCGCGTATGCATGTGCGCGCGAGATGCTATATAGTAATACTAGCACGTATAAGAAGATTAGTGATCGTTAACCGATCCCTGGCAAATATAACGAGAGGCAGAACCATATTACACACGGGAAATCATATTACTGCAAAGACTGAACTGGTCCTAGCATTTATATCGAGAGTCGATACTCTTGTTCTGAAATCGGTGTACAGATATACATGAGCTACATTATCTTTCTCGGGGAACGGTTCTATAGACGAGTTTGTTAATATAACGCGCTTCCCCTTGCTAAAACATCGGTGTATTCATATACGTATATGCGTTTGGTTACGCCGCGTCACAAATCATTTTCATAGTCGTGTTTTTATGATCTGGAGTCATAATTTATGACTGCTCTGCGCTGGAGCAACGGAGCGCTGCCTGGTTATACGGATTATGCACGCGAGTACTCGTGAGCCCGCTAAACGCTAGAATATCCATTAGGATGTTCGACTTTTTAAATCTCGTGAACCACTAACTGCTTCCCTACAATTTTTGTACTCTCTCTTTCTTTTGCATTTCCTATCACAGACTGGATAAAAATCAAAGTTTTATGAGCAATAATATAAAGAATCAAAGTGTTCCGTCGCTAATTAGATAACGTGGTGAGATTTTTGTGTGTATCCATTTTCGCTGTTTTTAACTTTTAATAGATATCTGAATCATGAGTTCCAGTCTGTTTTCTCTGGTGGTTGTCAGCAAGGTCATATTCCTTGTTGATTAAAATCATGTACACTGTACACATTTACGAAAATCGAAATTTTCTGTCCGTCTGGCGAATCAATTGTTACATTATGTTCTTAATTGTTGTTAAAGATTCTTTATCCTTTGTATATGATAGAATAAGCACAAGATTATTTACATTGAAAATTCAAAAATGTAGTTGATTCTATGATTTGAAAAAAAGCAACAACGATGTAATTTCTTGCGCACAATTTACGTTACAGACAGAGTGTAATTCAAATAATGTTATAATAACTTCCTTGTTCAATCGAATCGAAGAGCTTTATGGAATCATTCGTGGCTGGCGCTCCTGCATCGCGATATTTTGACGGAAAACGTGAGTGCGCTCTCTTTCCAAGCCCTGCAACTAAGCCTCTCGTACATATACACACTTTATGATACGACGCTAAATGATTCTTCGTCGGTTGCCTTATTTCTCCCTACTCTTTCCTTTCTCGACCGAATATGTACACCAAACGTGGCTGATTCAATTTCAAATGCAATTCTGGTGCATTACGGAAAATAGGAGAAATCTGGCGAAAGTAGGCGTAACTTCGGTTACACCACAACTGCGTAATATACAAATCTGCTATGTGCGTGCATACACTATCTTATATGCGTGTTATATTAGACATTTGGGGTATTATGTCCATGTACAAGTTTTTCTTCTAGTATTTAGTTGATGAAGAAATTACTAATCTGGTTTATCAGGTAAAATCCTTCAAGATAATCATTTTTTTCAAAGTAATCGAAGATAAGGCTAAAAACATGGAATTGATGTGTATATTTATCTACAGTAATTAAGAGTACTCATACAGATTCCGGTCCCAACCCTGAAAATGGGCTGTCACAATTCTTCCCGCTGCACTCTTTGGTAACGGGAGAGGGAAAGAGATTTGATTTGATCTGATTTAATAGAGAGAACGATAGATAGGGATAGATGAGTACCGAGTGCGAGTGTTACCTCTTTCTTTAAGCGCACGTGTCTCAATGAGAGAGAAAGAGAGAAATATGTCGGAGGAGGTAACGAGGAGAATCACCATCCCTACTTACTGTCACTCTTAAGACTGAACTCGTTCCTACAATCTCCGTTCTCCTTTTTGGACCTTCGTATACCAATAGCAGTATCAAGAGAAGACGTTACTCGAAGCTTAAGAATTTTTGCTCAAAAAAATTATAGCAAAATTTATCTTGACACTGTAGAGATATATTTTACAAACAATTTTCCACATGAAATCAGATATGTTGAAAATGGCACTGCCTATAATCGATTTGCGTCGTACTTGGTGGTCTATTGCTTTTCGGTTAATGTTTTCATACGTCCAGCCTCATTCAAGAGTAAGAAATCGCGGACTAATTATTTTATGTTCTCTCGCATACGAAAAAATTGCGATTTTGAAGAGAATACTGAGTGCGCAGTTGCTGGTATATAATTGTTTTAACGTTTTAATAACTGCGCTCGCGTGCGAGTAAGTTGTTCCCCAAGTATAATAAAAGAAAACGTAAATATGTACATGTGATCCCACTTCTGGGCGGTAATTCCCTGTTTTTCCCTGAGAAACAGATGTATATATGTATGTACGTGCATAGCAGAACATAATACAGATGCTTATACATATATGTATATATACACAGAAGCTTCTGTGGACTCTTCATCATAAAGCGTTACATACCGATAGTGGACTTGAGCGTGCCGTGACAATCTTCGTTGACACCGTACCAAGATGCGATCTTAATTATTTCGCCATGACACCATCAGCACACCCACTGAAGAAGTATCTTCTCCGGCACTTACGTGTTGGCGCAATCTCTCAAGTGTGTAGATCCAGGTTGGTTGTATATTCCGCTTCATATTTGCGAAACACCGCCGAGTGAGAAACAGGGAAGACGAGAGTGTCTCTCTAGTCGTATCGTGGTCTCTAGAGACCACAGCCCAACAGCAGCACGAGAAGCCACTCTCGTGCTTCGTTTCGTGGTACTGACGACTAATTGATTCATTAACGTGCCAGCGTTGTAAGCAGGTAAAAGCCCAACTCTCGGGTCTACCACTCATTTGGAAAATCGTCAAGCTGCACTCATTCATTATCAAGCATTGATTACGTGATTTTATTATTTTCCAGCGGTAAAGAGATTTTTTTTTCAAGGCAAAATCTTATTAGAATATTTTTGTTCCGTTTCAGGAGGAGAGCGAGCTCTCGAGCAAGCGGTGGGCCAGTGCGCCTCGCCGCTCGGACAGCCCCTGCATCCTAGGGGCCCCAAGGTCTAGAGAGGTTAGTCACCCTTTAAATTTATTGAACTACTATACGAAAATAAAAATGGATAGAGATTTTTGACTATGAATATCTCAGCAATGGGAGGACAACGAAAATATGCCCGTTATTGGCCAGATATTAGTGCGATTCGATCATCAAGTAATTTATAAAAATACATAAAAATTGGTTTGTATGCTTACAACATATTTTTATATTCAATGGCCGCTGTTTCTTAAGGTAGTCCTATCGGTGGTGGGATCGAAATTTTGTTTCTCGTTTTTCTTACATATCAAGTGGACTCAGCGTTTACTAAGAAATGTTGTTGCAAATTGACTAAAGAGACATACTCAAAATTCAAGTCCATCCTGCATAAAGTTTCATATGACAAACAAAGGCGTAAAATTTTTTTTCACTAATTTTTTTTAAAAAACTAATCGAAGCTTCTTGGTTTTCATATAAAAACGTATACAAAATTTCAACAGACTTCGTCGACCGAAAAAATTGTTGTTGATAATCGCACTATTTAGCACGGGCTCTTATGGAAAGTTGCAAAGAATAACGATTTTCAAGAATAAATATCTTGATTTTTCAGTCGGTTACAGCCCCTGACATTTTATGCACATGTGCATATGGCATCATATACTGTTTGTGCAAATTTTCAATGAAATCTAATGAAATTGCTTCAGCGAGGGGACTACCTTAGTTTTGTTTCTAAATCAGTACCAAAAATTTCAAAAATTTAATTGGGAATAAATAAAATGTCGCGATGAATTAGACCTAGCTTAAGGAGCGAAAATTTAGACATATACAAGGTGACGTCAACATTAATCGTACCTAATTTTGCGTCACCAAATTCTGGTTGCTTCTATTCTCGCGTGTGAATTTAGTGCTGCAAAAATATCAGTTAGTTTGTTGCATACTGTATTGAATCACCATATCTTTATATGAACGCAACTGTAAAGAGCCCTGTACACATCAACTACATATACAGAGGTAGAGTCTCGGGATTCCGTTACGTATGCTACATACCCACAAGCTTCCCACGCCAATTAAACATGACTCATTAACGATCCGGGAAGCGCGAGCTAGTCCAAGCTTAACAGTCCAAAGATCGATACTACTGCTTCGAACTTCTTTTTGCTCCTGCATCAAGAAGTTCAGACAAACGTCACAGAGTGCACCAAAGCAATCACAGCAATCCTGTGCCATTCACATTCTCAAGTGCAGCTTCTTTGCAAATTACACTGCCCATAATATGCATGTACATGCAAGTAGCTTCCCTTTCATGACGCTGAACTGAACACCCTAGAAGAGCAATTAGGACTAATCTGTTAATTCATACTTCATTCTTGATCTTTTATGAAATTTCGATCTGTTGCGTATAAATTGTTTAATATTGTCGATATAGATATTCCACGCAAATCGTCGCATACATCTAACCTTTATGTTCGTTATTCATAAAAATTACCCGAAAATTGTAACAATTACCTTCCATTGTCCTCCTCACCAAACCTTACGTACCGTTAGACACGGTTTCGATTTGGTTATGCAGTCGATTTGATATACTAGCGATCACTTTAGTAGGGACGGCGGCAACGAGTTGAATACAGCTTCAGCGGATTTTGAACGAAGAAGAGCCTGCGGCGTCGGCGGCAGGCAAGGATACCTTCTACCTACCACTAAATTATTGCCCGAGCATCTCGCGATTGCTTCCGATAGTTGGAATTCCAAGTCTCCTAGGTAGCAACCACATCAATAGCTATATAGAATATTCCCAGCATTGGCACATTCTTCTTATTCTCCTTTTCTTCGTCTTTCTTTGCTATTCGATTCCTTACTTACTTCACTCTTCATTATATCTGTATACACATTTTGCTCAGTGGAAGATCTGACGCCATATACCTTCGTGAAGTCACACACAAATATACCCAAAGAAGAAGGTACATATCCACTAACATTCGATCAGGACACTTATTCACACTACTCTCACCACAGGTGCCCGCGTGTTCTGTTTGTTAGGAGGAACGTTAGGACAGACTGTGGGATCGCAACCAGTGCAGTGAGAAGAAGAATATGAAAAATGAGGTGAAATATGCCACAGATTTGATGTATATATTTTCTTATAGGATCAAAAAATGACTGATGTCATTTTTTGCCAACATTAAGTGCCTTGAGTTCAATTCAGCATCGTCGAATATCTTCTCAAGCTTCTTGATCATGTATTGGAATTCCGCTGATCATATACGAAAACACCATGCACCAATGCAAAACTTTTAAGTACATACGCAACTGTGGCGAGTATATTTTTCGGTTACAGTTTTATCGTCGTTTCTACGTAGTTTAGTTCCATCAATTTTAGAGGTGGTTCAGAGATATGAAAGATATAAATTACGTCATAAATAGATAAGTTGGTGATCAAGCAACAGAACTATGAATTCAGTGTTATAAACTTGATTCCACTATTGAGAAAACTTGATTCCACTATTGAGAATTTCTGTAAAATATGTTCGTAGATTAATGAACAAAAGGAATGTACTGTATGTTCAAAGGATTCATTTCATCGTTGCTAAGAGTGGTTCACCCCTCACACTTGACTTTCGAGAAAAACGCAGAAACACGTACATAGATATCTAATACTTTTTACACTCGGCAAAAGGGCGTTGGATTCACTGAAATATATTGTCAAGGAAAATATCACTTTTGACCGTTCGAGTCCTCGAGTTGGGTCAAATTTTGACGCGTCGAATATATTTTAATATCGAAATTACGAATTCGTCCTCTCATTATCCTCACTCGACAAATTCGTCGATATCAGTCGAAAGACGAAAGACTGGTCAGCGAGTCTACGCCCGGCCTTAGGGCAATAAACATTGTAATTCAGTCGATGAATCATTTGTATTTATAATAAAATTTGTATAAGAGTGCATTAAACGCGCGTCCATTTTATCGAAAGAACTTGTTAAATATCGGAATAAATTACAAGTACCGGAATTTTGTTTGATATATTCGATATTTTATTCTATATTGTGACTTGGTCCTCCAGCGGAATTCACTCTCTCCTGCTCCTTTTTTATTATATCCTATAAATTGTATTGTTTTGCTAGTTTCAAAAACGTAGCTGGCGTGGAGCGTTATCGTCGTTATTGATAAAATTAATTTATAAATTCGTCAAAGAGCCCTGCCAGCCGATGGACCACCACCGCGGCAAGTGAATAAGGGAAGAAATCCTGTCGCAAGATGCAATAGTTTTTGCATCTTGAGACGGGACGCAATAGACATGCAATTTTTTATCCATGCAACCTCCTGTTATGAAATCAGCTGCATTTTTCATCACTTAACATCCAGATAATTATCCATTTGAGTGCATTCGATTATCGCACTTCGAAATAGGTGAAACCTGCAAACCACCCCTTAAAGGCCCCAAATGCGATGACTGATTTTACTCCCTAGAAATGTTTTTCCGTCGGTAAAAAAATACGTGTTTCGTAGATTATGATGGAGAGTAACATATTTAAATTTAATCAAAATCGGAGGGGGACATCGGAGACCGTTTCCTTGTCAGGTTTTTCTATGCACACGATTCGTTCATTCTTCTCACTTTACTGTTGTGCGTACAAATAATTATTCGTACGCACATTAAGTTATAATTTATAGCATCCATATTTTAGGCAACATTAAATTGTTTTTGTTCTACGGGTGCTTTCTCTCATTTTATAAAATAATCGTGGAGATCACAAGAGTACAACGTATTTTACTCGTTTGTGGCTGTGATCAGTGAATCATGGTAACGGGAATGATAGTGAACAAACCATGCAAATGGTAGTATGAAAGTGCCATGTATAATAATGTACATACATGTAGCGTATGTTTGCATCTGAGAGCCCGTCGAGAAGTTTCAGGGAATCACGCGGAGTCTTCTTAGACATTGGCAAGCGTTTATCTGTATTACGTTGAAAAACGCTTTTCCTATTATTTTTCTCCTAGACACAAACAATCTTTCAAAGATTGCTGGGAGAAATAGAATCTCTCGAACGTGAAAAGCGCGCTGCAGCCCTAACGCACCTTAACGTTGTTCACAGGATCGAAGGTCAACCGTGTATCGTAAACGTGCACTCTGCACTCTCCTGTGCTCGCCCACTGTCTTTCGCGTTAGTACTTTACACCCATATCTTTCCTTTTTTTCGTAAAAGAAGATATTTATTTTCTCTTTGAAAAATAGTTGAAATTTTTACTTACTATGCCGCAAAAGTCTTGAATCTGCAAGGAACTTGAATATCACTTCAAGAAGGTCAGAATGCAAAGCAAACTGGCAAAATTAAAACCATCTTCGTCTGCTAACTTTCTGCATCCTGATAATTTGTGTGAAAAAAAGTTTGCAATTTTGAGAGTGACAATTTTTAAGAATAGACATTTATCCCAGTAAAAAAACAATTCTTGCGTTCTGAAAATGCAACAGGGTGGTTTTAATTAAATCAAATACACCAGCAATAATTATTTATTGATCGAAATTTATCTAACTGCCGTAAAGGATGGGAAAACATTCTCGAAAATTGTCCTGTCGTCAAATGTTCAAAAAAAAGCCTTTATTTTTGTATGCACCTGAATTGAAATTAAAATTCTTTAAATAGTAAACTGTCCTCGAAGAGCTCTTGTGAGAAAGAACTGACACGTATTAAAGTCTGTAATATTTTTCTTTTCTTTTATTTATTAATTTTATTTACTAAATTTTTTTGTTTATATTGAACGCAAAAGCCTTTGGTTTTCTTCCTCGATGGGTAAGGGAAGTTGAATTAAATTTTAGACGATATTGTTGAGGCGACTTTATTCGTAGACTCTTCGTACAGAACTGACTCGAATAAATCGTTAGCGATATTAGAGACTAATTTCGGTGAAGGGGAAATGATTCGGTTTATTCTGGATTTCGATGTCATTTTCGCACGCTGTATAACCATCACAGATCATATCAAAAAAGGTTTCGGCAAAATTTCAGTGAAATTTTAAAAAGACAAAAAATGAAAAAACTACGTTGATGAACACATTTTCTAGTTGATGAGGTAAAAAATAATAATTATGATAGCGGTGTAATTCTTTACTCTATAAATTCAGTATTTGCACATTTCTACAACGCACAAATACGCGGAAGTGGAATAATCTATAATACGCGTAAAATTCATCTTCTCTTCTTGTCTTTTTGCTTCGACTCTTTTTCTGTTTCATTTTTCATTGTGTGTTCAATGTGCTAAGGAAACGTGTCGAGTCAGTCGTTGCCATCTTCTTCAATCGTTTGTAACATCTGGCGAGTATCTCGCGGGTTTGCCAAGAACCCCTTTTATGCACAACTACTTCAAACTTGTTTCAAGAACAAACTGCAACTTTGCTTTTTGATCTTTTATTCCAACTTTATATTACGTGTAATGCTAAAACACATACAAACTTTTTCTCGTTCATTTATAATTCAAAAATAAATGAAAATCTGAATGGTGTAGTCACAAAAGCAAAAATGTACATATAAGGAAACTGATGGCTATAATTGATGGTCAATTTAGATTTCTCGGTGTTATCTTACATGACAGATTCCAATGTGATTTAATAAATTTGGTAAGCCTTTTATTGGGTTTTTAAAACCGAAATTCGTTGATCTCAGTAGTCTACGGATTTAATAACTATCGACTCTCAATGTGAATCCACAAAAGGCAAAGATTGCGTAGTAAAAGTGAGGCCGATATGATTTATCATCATTTTTTTTCTTCGTCACTCTCTTTCTTGTGCCTTCCTCGTGGCTAGCGATGCAATTCTGTTGCATGATGGTTTTCCTGCCTCGTAAACATACGATGCACGGCTATGCCTTACTTTGAGGTACAAGATGCTGTATAACAGAACGGTTCAACAGCTGCTATACTATATAAACGCATTACCTATCTAAACGTTGTGAGAAAAATCTTCCCTGTTCTTCCGTTGTTGCCGGACGTTGTCACTCGTCGCAGATGTTGACTGATTTTGTTGAAAGATATTTAGGACAATGACAAGATTTGAGATGAGAATACTCCAGTCTATGGATAGGTCACTTTTAATGATTTTTTTAAAATGCATTTTCTCGAGACAGCCATTAAAATTTTAAAAGTCGCTATAAAGTACAACTTATTTAACTAAAGTAAACTTATACATAGCTAGATGGCCCGAGATATAAAAAATAAATAATTAAGTGTTCAATGTAAGTTTAAATATGAGTATAAATATAAGTAAAATATTTATAAATTGTAACGCGGCATTTTCCGCGTTTGTAAGCATCTCTCCCTGTCTCAGCGTAGCCGACGGTTAGTCGAGGCGATGGGTGAGAGAGAGAGCAAGAATGAAACGAGATGCGAGAGTTTTCGCGGCGAGTCCAGAATCAGGGCCAAAAAGGGTTTAGAATTGATATTAATTTCCTCGAAAATTTTTTGAGAAAAATTCAAAATCAGACTCGGGAGAGCGTCGTGGACAGGTGATGAAGACAATTGGGAGCGAAAGAGCCCCGACAGACGATGTTCACGACGAGCGATCGATAGGGCGTTCGATGTGCGCGCCCCCAATCCAAATTTGAGAAATTCAACGCGAGGGGTCTCCAGTGGCCGGACCAACGGCGTGCTGGGCCATCCTTCACTCCACGGTTCACCGACCGGTTCGCGTAATGAGACGCGAGTGAATTTTCGACAGTCTTAAACTGGCCGTCAAACACTACCATTACGTTAGCGAATTTAAAGTAAATTAAAATAGAGTAAAAGAACAGAAGGAAAATGAAGGTAGACGCGCGGTGAGTGTAATCTCTCCCATAAACAAAATTGATTCTTGTAAATTAGTTTTTGGGAGACATTGCACGTGTGTTTCGACACCTTTGGTAAAGATTTTATAAATTGTTTGGGCCCGTTGCCGCATGGCGAAGAACGAAATGGCGAAGAAATTGTGAGAGCTGTAAACGCCCGCGTTACTTGTGTGAAAGAAACAACGATTTACATTTATGTATTTTAATTTGTCAAGTGGAAACTTCTTATCCGGGGTCACGCCAATGTTTGTGAAACGTTTGCAGACGAAGGGTTAATTTGGAAAAATTAGAAATTTTAGTTTCCACTTCAATAGCGTGTGGATGCCACACACTAATTTTTTTTAAATAAGTGTGTTACGTATTCAGTGGGATTTGAGATTTTTTCTTTCGGATTGTGCCTAAACCTTCCCCAGAGGTAAGAGTCGAATCAAAATCGTTTCACTAAGGAGTCGAAAAGACTCTTCATCGAGAGTAAAAGAGTTTGGGTTCTTCTTGAGTAAACAAGACCCTGGCGCCTGTTTTACACAGTTGAAGAAGTTCATAGAGTTGAAGAGGGGAAAAAAGAAACCTAAATTCCTTGCCTTTTCATGAGAAGATGCATCTTTTGATGAATTGAGAAAAACAACATATGTTGTTTTTTCCCACTCGCTTGCCGAAGCGAAGGTTATGTCGGAAAATGTAGGAGTTCCTTGGCGCGGTTATGGTGGTCGAAGGAGCCGCGTTGACGGAATCCAATCACACCGCTACGATGAAAGAGAGTACTAGTGCGAAAAAGAGAAGAAAGTGATGAAATTAGTCACTTTCGCTACGCGAAACGACTGTCGAAAAACGCACTTCTCAAGCAATTATCTAAAAAAATAAATCTGCGTTATAGTATTTCTGTATTTGTATTTCACTTAAATTTCTATAATTTAAAAAATTAAATAAATTTCACTTAAACTGGACGAACATCTCACTACTGTGGAGATTAAGCACTTCCCTACAAAATGAACTAAGAAGTAAATTAGAGAGGTTTTTTTAAAAGAAGAAAAGTAGTAAAAAAAGAAATGTGAGTGTTGATAGCACAAAACTTTTATTCTGTATTGAAATTGCGTCTAGAACGTTCAAATCGAATTCTATTTTTACAGTAATTAATTGAAACAAGAAGATGATGTATCTGAGATCTCGTAGTGTAGTCCTAATTTTGCACGTCGCGTCTTCTATGCTTAAAAGCCCTTCTAAACAGAAAGTTTGTCGCGCTATGTTCGTAAAACATGGCATGTGTATGCACTGAAGGTGTATGTACAGAGAAATAAGCACTGGCAAGAGAGTACTCTCCTTCACGCGTCTTCGCTTTGATCTTTCTGACCGTAGCAGCTCTCTTTATTCGCAAAGGGCTAGGCGCATCCCTCCTCTCCACACTTAGTCGTCTCTAGACTCCGTGCACTCATACCACGATTGATATTTTGCATGAGCAATGCATGCATGGAATGCTCATAGTCGAGACTTTCACAAAGGGGATGACTTTGCGGTGGAAAGCAGGCCGGCCTGACTTCTCGTATTCATGCGCTCATACCGGACGATACTTTGCCCGCTTCCAAACGCGTGGGTGATCGTATAGCAACCAAGATACTATTTTTCTTTCATTTTTACCGGCAATCTTCTTTCCATCTTATTTGATTTTTTTTTATCTCATGATGAAGCATTTTTTATCATAAATGAATTGTTTTTACTCATTAGTGATGTTCTTCATACCTGTTCATTGCACTATTAGTCACAGGTACTAATTATCTATTTTTCATTATTCGATACCATTATATAGCTCTGAAGTAAAACGAAAATGAACGAATCTGTCAGGTCAAAACGTCTATGATAGGTAAATATGTTTAATTGCTAATAATTGAATCGATTTTCTTATGTGATCTCTATTAAAATCAGCAAATGGGTGGCTGACCAAAGAATGAACATGAAACTAGATTAATACTGATCTCTTTCTCTGTCTCTCTGTTTCTTATGCTTTTCTATGAGTGAGTACGTGGAACAAATATGTCCAAGCCCCCCCCCCCCCCCCATTGCCGGTTGTTTAAAACCATCATTTCATTTGATATCGAAATCTTACAAAGATTTCCTGCATTTTTTTAGTCTCCCTTGTTACTAACTCGATATATAAGTTTGGTAATTTCGCGATGAAAGAAGGGTGAGATAACAGGATGAGGTGAAATGATGTTGAGGCATAAATGTTATTGAGAGTCGTGCAAATGATAGCGCAATGTACTTGCAAATAATTTCAGAGTATATATACGGTGCCCTTTCTCCGCAAGTTTTCCGACCTGTGCAGAACGCAGAGACGTGCTTAGAATTATCGATGGAGATCGAGCACGCTCGCAGCATGTACGCGTTATTACGTGATAAGCTCATTAACCATTATGCACGGTTCTTCTTCATTTTTGTCTCGCGGATTTACTCATCTCAAAGGAACACTGTATCGTGACTCTAATTGACTCAACATAGGACTTGAATCATTTAGTATATTGCATATACTATATGCACGACAAATTTGGAATCGAGAGACATTGTAGTATTAAAATTTGATTACTTTTACGATACGACTGAATTTTAAGCTGTTTGTAATTTGGTTGTTATCATAAAATTTTGAATAACCAGATCTCCTTTATCTTCGGTTGCTGATAACCAATTAGTTACTTTGGAAAAAAATTAACCAGATAAAACCGACGGTAATTTTATGTTCTTTAATCCGTCTTTTCACACCTCCTTCGCGAAACAAATATCAGCTGGATACCCATGAAAAAATTCATGGTTGTACTTTAACTATTGTATAATGTGTGCAACCACCTTTTTTACCAAACGTAAAATAGCAACATGTACAAAAATTAGGATGTTCCGAAGAAAACGTTTGTCAAACAAGACATTTTTTAAAAATAAAACAAAAATATTTTGTCGCCCCTAATTTTTATAATACACATGCATAAAATATGGTAATTCATGAAAAAAAGATTATCTTATTGTATATTTCTAAAACCATCGTATAACAAGAAAAAATCACGTTTGAAACTGAACGCTGGATCATTTTGATCCAGTGTGACAATGAAGAGTTAAAAAACCCACGTAGTTGATTAGAATTTGAAGTAGTTAATCAGAAAATTGAAAATCAAAAAAATGTAATTATCTAAAATAAAATTCTTTTTCAAATTAGGCGGCGGGACCTCCAGTACAGCTTGAACCTGTGGACTTGTCGGTAAAGACTCCAGTTGTGCTGCAGGTACCTCGTTATAGTCCGGCGGCGGCATTAATTACCACATCTAGGAAAATTCCCTCGCCTTCGACGACGCCCACGCCATCTCCACTCTGCGCATCCACCGGTGAGTTTCAATGAACATGTAATGTTTTAAACATTTCTACATATGTTAGAACGAACAGGTGCTCAAAGCTTCGATTAGATGAAGGTAAGAATGAAAATTCATCGAACTCATTTATCTCGAAATTGTTGTTACCATAAAAAAATTCGTTTTCGTTGAAAAAATAGAATTTCACTATTGAGCTGTTGATGGCCTTGTTGGTCCGCAACTTAAATAGTTCATTGTTCCCTCGGCGCGAATAGTACCAACACCAACAGTATCTCACACTTTACTGATCGAGATAGCATATAGACAGTGTTACCATGCTGTGCAATATGAAACGCACTGTTAGTGTAATATCAGTAGTAACCGTCAATGCCGCCATATTGCTATACCTGCCTCATCATTCATACAAAGATATAATCTATGCGATTGGTCGTATATCGAACGTTATTTCATAGTTATATCGCGTTTATTCGTTGGAAAAAAGAAACATTTGCATTATGGTAAATCAAATAACAATTTTGACGTTGTTTTGAGAAACGGCATGCAAGACAAAAAAATTTCGATCCGTTGAAAATGCCAAATAACTTCAACTGTTAAATTATGAGATAACTAAGTGCTATGAGAACAATTCTTGGTAACTTTGGTTTCTATATCCTTTGGATCTTTATTTTTGCCAGCTACGTTAGAGCATCGTTGCTTTTTCATGCACGAAAGTTAAACAAAAAAATTCGAAGTGATCGATACTCAACGTCACGCACGCACGTTAACGGCAATTAAGTACATATACTAATCGTCTTTAGTAAGAACACGTATGTAAGAACGGATTGCTCGACTAAGTGGAGTGTTACACCGACACAGCGAGGGCGTGAGAAGAGCCTTAGCCCTGTGACCTTCGCCACTCTCCCTCTTCTCGTCTCTGACTATCTCTTCGCCTCCCTTCTTACTTTCCAGCCTCTTCTGTCTTTCAGCATAGTTCGAACTTCCCATCGCCAATTGGCGCTAGTGGGAGAATGTCCGGCATCTTCTATTTTCCTATTCGCGCGCGTTACTCTATGAACTCCAAGTCAAGATTTATGTCATAGCAACTAGCATCAATCATCACGGTGAGGCGTGTATTTTTTATCGACCTTAAAGCTAACTTTTTATCTTGAAAATTATGAAAAGACTCGATCAAGGAAAATATTTATGCAAATAAATGAAATATAAATTCAGTCCTGAGGTCGTTTTCTTCAATACGTAATTTTTGTTGTTGAACAAATCGCATAGTACAGCAATCCTTTTCACAAATATAGAGATAAAGATTTCATTTGAGTAACAAACTAAATTTGACTGTTATTAACTGCTTTCAACAGTAATCTAATATAGTTTCTTCAGCTATATAAATGGCTCTCAGCAAAGCTTTGCGAGTTCAACGTTCTTGAACGTTCGACTATGTAGACCAGACACCAAGCAGGTTCTTGAGTAGGTGGGGTCTAGGGGCTTAAAAAACGAAGCGTATACTTGTATTCCGTGTAGAACACAGTGATAGCCGGTTTCTGTGTTTACTATATATAATTCATGCGAGATGGTTATTCTTTAACGCATTCAGTGTGTCTCTGCATTCAGTGTCTCTGTACCTGTTTATCTGTGCTTTGAAAATGTAAGGCCCTCTCTAACTGGCCCTTCCCACACTTATCATTGCCACTTTTCTTCATGTTAACTTCTACTATGAGCAGTAACATATCGAATCTGATTCCCAAACATGAATTTCGCCAAAATAATTATTTGTCTACTAAATGTGGTGTCATCAGATTATCATCACCACAATGAAGGGTTGAACATAAATTCAATTTTTATACCTTTTCGCTCTGTCTGGATCTTTTCTTAATGTGTCCCCGCATCTGGCCACTTGTTGAGTGATCACCGGCAAAACACGTAATCTTCTTTACGTTCAACTCGGTGATAGAGTATTTGCGAGTGTTAACACGACGAATATTCCTGAGCAATCAGTGAATCGCGGAGGGGAAGATTGCTGAGCTTGGTGGAATATTGCTGTTGGGCCCTGCGAGCGGTGAGACTTAAGGGGAATCGGGAGAGACCCGTGGTAAGTCAGCGGGGGTCAAAACGGAGATGCTCCGCGGTCGTGTCGGGCGGGGCTGTCCGCTCACGACTTGAACTATCGCACGCCCCCACTAGCATAGCACTGGCTCTCGCACCCGAGCAGCATCATCCACCTTAGTTCCTCTCCATACTGGCGCTCCATGGCCAGCGTCAGCTACGACGGCACAGAGTCTAGAATCGTCGGAGAGATGAGTGAAGCTCACAACGTGTTTGCGGAGTAGACTGCCTGAAAGTTTAATATTAATCTTTACCTCACCAACGATTTTCATTAGTAATTATTTTAGGGCACTTTCCTATTTGTTATTTGGTATTCAACTATATCTTTCATTGAATAGATGAGTGAATTATTCGTTAAACTGCAACTATATTTGATCGAATTACCCTTCTGCATATGTTGCATTTCAAGACCAAGAAAAATTATTGTTTATTTCTAATTTCATAATATGCGAGCTTAGTCTATTAAAATTAATACTAAGCCTTAAGTTTTCTCTGTTAACGGTAAAGCATATGAAACTCAAGCAATTCATTGGATCATCATTCATTCCAAGCCGATGTCTAAAAAGACATTATCCCAACTAAAACAATAGTTCAAAAACGGGTTATTAGACAAATCAATTTATCAGTGATAACAGAATGGTCAATACTTTATCCATATTCGAGAGTAAGCCAAGACGATGAAGGATATGATGTCGCAATATTTAGTCTTTCGCATGGTGGCACTAGTCAGACGGAAATGGCCAAACAACACAACCTGAACTAATAAACAAAAGAACAAGGTATATTTAGTTCAGCCACAAAGTTTCCGTACGTCTAAGTGCTGTAATTGATCTCAATAAAAAAGTTGATGACTTGTTAATGGATAACTTGCTGGTACGATGGTTGGAGCTTTGAATAGCAATCAAGTGAATCTTTTAATACTTTTTAATTCGTAAGAGTTGTTTCGGACGATGTTTCTCTATTATCTTATGTTTATTTGACCAATATAAAATTTTCACATATCTACACCTTATATAAAAAGTTATATGTATTATAATTATAAAGTTAACAGAAAAAGGTTAACTACATGCCGCAAATATTATTAATTTAAAAAATATATTCGTAATATTCTGAATTCGTTGGTAATATCGAAAATTGAAACATAACGTAACTTTTAATTTTCTCCGCATTAGTAACTTTGCTATAAGAAAATGCTTACAAATATGAACAGGGTGGTGCATAGTTCGTCGGTAACATAGACTACAGCAAGATACTTGTTTTCCCATTATCGGTGAATATTTCCAGAGAGGTGCAATAACCCCTCCGGGTATAATGGTGGTTGGCACGGTGGAGCGCGCAGCTCATGGCCTACAGTCATGACCGGAGGCTGACCCCTGCGGGCGCACGTTACGAGAAGCGCAATGCTGGTTTGCATATTCGCGACTACGACTTGGTGGCGGATATACATCATGCATCCACGGGTCGTGGTGCAAGTGCAACGTTCCAACAACGACAACGCCGTTGAGGACACGAATAGAGTAGCCTCGGGCCAGCTTTATTCACGGCTTTCTCTCTTATCCTTTCTTTTCCTTTCCTCGTTGTCTTCACTCCACCCGGAGACTCACGATTCGACGATAGTTCAGCAACTGAATTTGCATCCTTGGAATCTTCGCGCGTGGGCTTAGACCCGGCCCATGCACGTCTACATCTCGATGTTCCAATGTCTTGGACGACAAGCTTGAGGTGGTAAAGCAGCACAAGTGAGCATATGGATATGTCACAGATAAAATATGCATATTCGGTTTATGGACTGCTTTCCCCATTCGAACTTTTCCTGTGATTTATTCCTGAATTTCAGTTCATACTCCATTTTTGTCATAATTTTCTAGAGTTTTCATCGCTATATATCAATTGGATTCATACATAAAATGTTAGTACGGAAGAATAGGAGCAACGGTTAGTAAATGTTGTCAATCGCGTCGATTTCAATCTCGAAAAAGGTACCATCTATGACAAAGTTTGCCCACGAAAAAGTAAGATTTCACGCGATGTTTCAATCAAGCAACTCAATCGCAGCTCTAGCAACAAAGTCAACCAGTTGAAGCTATTCCCAGAAGAATTAGAAGGGGATGAACTCATTTGAATGCGATGGGGCGTATAAGGTATCGAAGCACCGCTAGAAGAAACTCGAGAACCTTATACGCTCAGCATATTCGTTAATTCATCTTCTGCTTGTCGGACCGCGCGTGTCTTTATTTAATCGAGATCTCGAATCCTCATCTTACGGATCTTCTTTCATTTAAAAGATTTTTCTTCTTCTATTCAGCGGTGTTATGGCCGAAAAGAAAATACGAAGGTTTTGAGAAAATGTTTAGAAAATTATCATCATCAATATATGAAAATTTTTATACAGATTGTATATTGACGTATCCACACTCCACATAGATGAACTTTCATACGTGCACGTAAGCTGAGTTTGTGCACCCATCGCGCGACTTCCTGCATTGTTGAATCTTATCGTATAGATCGCAGATATGGGCAACAGAAGCAAGAGCCTCGCGATTTGCGCGACTGTTCACCTCAGCAACGAATGGAAGAGAGTAAGAGAGAGAAAGAGGGGGAGCGATCGCAGTGAAGAACTAATAGACCACCTTCGTGAGGAAGGATAGAGGACCGCGTGGTGTGCTTTCAGACACCTTGAATGCCCGTACTTCTTGCCATCTACATACGGGCACGATCTCCTAGGTTCCCATGGTATTAAAACAAGCAACAACATCTAATGTTGTATAGCATTCGACCATCAGACTTGGTACCAATTTTGACCCACCAAATATTTTTGAAAAAAGAAGGGATAAATAAAAAAAGGATTTGAAACTTCTCATATTTTTTTCAAAATCCTCTCATGATTCTCTCGATCGTATACATCGGATTGAATCGAGATTTCGAATAGATTTGAAGTTTCAATACAGATCGTGATCGATCCGACTGTATGCAGTTTTCCGTAGGTACAATCTTAACCGGAAGATAGCGATGCTCGGGGCTGAAACTACGAGATCTATTACATAAATGTGAATGCAATAGCGACAGGTATTGCCCTTTCTTGTGTCATATCGTACACTCAAGGTACCGTATATAATTCGATTACATCTTGTATTATCATGTGTATACTGAACATAATGGAAAATTGGAGTAATGATTCGCAAATAGACTATTCTATTGAGGGCGTAACGAATTTACAATTACGGCCGATAGTTATCATTACCATTGAGAAAGAGAGATCCGGACCTGAATGATTGCTGTACTGGTATATACTCTCGTAAAACATATATGTTGAGTTGGCATACAGGGTGCGAGTACTTCCCACGAGTCTGGGCTGCATACTGCTCTCATCGTATGGCAAAGTATATAAGACTAGTTTTGTTATTTCCGTTACCATACAGAAATAACTCATATCTGCCTGACCGTTAATGTGTTTACGTCGTAAACTTACAAAAAATATTAATAAAAGCATTATCAAACAGTTTACTGTAAATATCATTATTATTAGAATACATGTATAATTGTATATGAATAGGCAGTATATACTGAAAAACACAAATCTTTCTCTCTCATCTTCAAATAAAAATTATCGTGACCAAATAGTAAAACTACATAGAGAAATAGTAACCTGTGGTAAATAAGAACAAATTGATGACTTTTTTTTTCTCAACTCATTCTCTTTCAATAATGTGTAGTTTTATCTCGTCGTGCACTGCACGTCGACGTAGATCAGTCTTTCGTGCATCGTATAATTCATGCGACGAACCTGCGTTGGTCTAGTACCTCCTTTCTCTGTCGCGACCACACACGCATTATGTACACCCGTTTCCCACTATTAATTTGCATTAGCACGATAATAGAGAAGTATATCGCGTTTGATTCACGACCGGCGATTGTACTCTTTTTGTATCATAACTGCTTAAGGTGTATCGGAACAAACGCGGAAAATACGATAAATGAACAGGGATAATAAGGAAAACGGGTAAAAATAGCAATTGATTAAAAATTGAAGACGATGTTCTTTATTATTGAGTAAATACATATGTAATAAAAGTTTCGTGAAAAGTAAGAAATGATTGCAAGTACCAAAATCTACCCAAAAACAGCATATAATATATGCTATAAAAAAAGGAAGCAAGTATATTTGCGGGGTTTATATTCAAAGTTGTAGTAAAAAATTCGTCGTAATACTTGAATGAATTTTCCTAATATAATTCGTAATCTAAGGCTTAGGAACAGAATTGAAAATGTGTAAGTAATGTCACAAACAAAAATTGAATAGTTTCAGGAAAGCTTTTTCTCATTGACTTATCGAAAACTGAAGAAGAAAATTTCGAAAAAAATACTTGCTGAGTTTATTATTAAACATATTTTGGCAAGAATTTTTTCAAAATTTTATTTCCCAATATTATCATACTCTGATTGTATTTTCCTATATATATAAATTTTTGTGTACATTTTTTTTCAATAATTTTAATTGTTATTTACCACAATACTGTGGAAAAATGTACTTACCTCCTTTTTATACATTTATTCCATATTACTATGAAATACTTATTTTGACGTTAACGGAAGAATGAAATTTATTGGCTTTGACGTTTTGCGCGAAAGCATATTCACGTCTCAAGTATAGAATAAAAAGTTGACTTCGTGGCATGTACGAACGAAATATTGTTAATTGATTCTGAATCTTTGAGATTTTTCGTTAGCTGGTTCTCATAATGATGCATTTCACTCCTCGAAGACAATTTTTTATTGATAAGAAAATAAATATTGGGTCTTACAGGTTCGCATGGAAAACAATCAAAAAGTAAATATTAAACATGGACAATCGCTGCCACGGACTCATTTATCAATATTTCGCAATAAAAATGTAGGACCATGTTGCGCCGTTTTTTTCCGAATTAACCTCTTCCAGTACTTAAAGTACTAGAGTGTTCGTCATCTCAGAATATGAAATTTATTTCATACTGATAGTATCGGATTCTGGTATTAGAAATAAAATGGAAAAAATTTTTAAAATCCAGTCTCTTCAGAAATTCGTGAGTAGTTTGCGTATATATTTTCAAAGAAAAAATATAACTCACCATCTATTTTCTACTAAATCATGTGGATAAAGATGTTAAAAAATATGCATGTAATTCATTGAAAAAAACGCACTTGCGAAATCTTTAAAAACATTAATGTCAGTTACTTTTGACTCGAAATATTTTAATAGTTGACCTATTTATCCATGGGCGTAGTGGTTGTTATTGGCAAGTAAAACAAATAGACGAGTTCAAAACTAACGCTATTTAAAAATATTTGAAATAAAACGATGCCAGCACATTAATATTTCATTTCATTTTGGTAAGAAGATGAAATGCTATTAGAAATTGAATATGGAACAGAATGACACACACACATTTACGTAGGTAGGCATATGTATTCATTTGTTCTCTATTTTTTTACAATGCCAGTGCTTCTGTAATACACGCGTGAGAATGTAATTTCATATTTTGGCACGTACTGAGTAATCATTAGGGTCCGCTAGATCTACAAGGTAAATTTGTGCATATACGTACATTTGAAGAAAAGAAAAAGATAGAGAGACACAAGCAGGACAGCCGATAGAAGCAATGCAAGGAATACGATGTTATTAGTGCATTCCTGGAAGTAAGGTGAATTCTCATTTCCCCCGCTGATTACCCATAATTTGTACGTAATCGTCCGAACAGCAGTGGCGGCGATAGTGGTAGTAGTCATGATGGTGGAGAGTCTCGAACGACTCGGACTTTAGCTCCGATAGTGTGGATACACTCTGTTTTACAGCGTCCATACAGCCATACTTTTCCACTTTCCATCAAGCGGTTGCACACCTAAGATAAATCGACAATTTGAGCGATTCCTCATGGGGAAATAACACTTAGAGGATTTCAGCTTACAGATATACACGAGTAGACAAACTATTCAACAGATGTTCGCCAAATCCACAGAAATCTTAAACTATTACTGAATGTATCGATATTGATATAACAATAATTGCTAACTCCGAATTATTATCATTACGCGTAAATGCTTATCTGTGATTACGTGCGTCTACGTGTACTCCTAATTTACTTCCTGCGGAGGTGTGCTATTTGCGAAATTGCTTTGTAAATCCACGCTACCCCAGTGCATGCGTGCATGGATTTTTACGATTTGTGTACGTGCTACGGAGAAAGTGCGACGTATACCTTGCCACAATGAGCGACAATAGTTGAAAATGTATAAGCAAGTAAATACCTTTACATTCCTGTTCATATTATTTTGAGATTCAGTGTTGCGAACCAAGTCGATGTTCGAACACGGTTTTCGACGTTTTTGTATGTGACTAATTTTTATGTAATTTATGATCCACGCGTTGCATTCCACGTGAGATATTTCTTTGAAATATTGCCAGAGGGGAGGGGGAACATTTTTATTGCGAGTAAATGATAAAGCGGTACTAGAATATTGATATTATAGTGGGAGAAGATGATTTGCAATTAAAAATAACAATTTTCACCGTTGGTAAATTTATAGAAAACGACACCATCCCCAGAGGGGGGAGGGATTATAGTTTTTGACCTCCTGAAGGCAATGCCGAAGAGAAATCGCGGCGGTATAAATGTTCCCCCTCCCCTCTGGCTCTGGCGTCCCACTTCGCAATAATTACCGTTCCATGATTTTTAATCCATTGCTGAAGTATATCAAAATTTGAAAAGAGGGCTCCTGTACCCATCATAACTCGCTCTACACCCAACGGAATCCCGAAACCCTTACAAATCTTGATTTAAGCAAAGCCCCTCTTCCGAATATTTTCCGGATATTTTGGCAGCGGTTATTTTATACTCGGTTATTTTGTCCGTGGATATTTTATCGTGTCACCATTGAGATATATTTTGTTGGGGGATATTATGTCGAGGGATATTTTGTCCTTGGGATATATTGTCGGGGATATTTTGTCGGGGGATGAAAAGTCGCTGCACCCTCCCAAGCTGTAGGCTCTCTACGACAATAAATCATAGTGGTTTTCTTTTTTATCTCGAATTTTTTAAAAACATCTAAGAAAAGTGGCGTTGTTTGAGCATTTTCACTCTGAGAGCTATTGACAATTAAAAAAATAATAACTTTTTCGAGCAGAGCTTATGATTCTAGAAGAAACTTATTGAAAAGTAAAAAAGAGGATGGAAAAAATGTATATTGATCAAAACTCGATAGTAAAATCCATCAGTTACATCATACATATAAATTGCAGCTCTTCATTTCGTTAGTCGTACACAAGAAAAAGAAGACTTGTCGACTACTGGTCAGATCGTGAACTCTCATCAAAGACTTCTTGGTTGCAGGAGCTTGGTTGAAGGAGATCGGGACGCGATTCTTGCGACTACGTTCTCCAACTTGCATTCAATTAAGACGGAAGAACAGAGAAACCTCGTGAGCTTGATAAATCACTCGAAGACTGCCTCTCTCGTAACCTTTTACTCGCGCGAACGAATGAACCTGCGTGATCGCGAGTCAACAAGCAATTAGTTTTGCTAATTAAGCATTAGTCGCTTCCGATAGATATAGATTAGTGTGTTAATCCGGATCTCACGTATTTTCACCGACCAAACATAATTTAAATTAACAAAACCAACTTATTATTTTCATGAAATTCTTTGCATTTTAATTGTTCAAAAATGTTTTGTATTATAAATCAAAAAGTAAAAAATTTATATAAATGAAAATTGAGTGCAAGCATCTTCGATTGTAGAATCTATCAAAATAGAATAGTTTGGATATATTTATCTGGCGAAAGAGTGAAGAAACCCTATAGCTTTAGCGCTGCTGTACGGCTATTGAGTGTTCACGATCAAAACGAGTCCATTGTTTATGATCAATTGATCCGAAAATCACCACCGTCCACGTTACGGCGAGGATCCGCGCTCATACACGAATCTGAAAATCTTTTCGTTCGAAGCCGACGTGCTATTTTAATTAAGAGAAGACAAATAAATACGATAGAAATGAATTTTTATTCAATAATTAACATTGACAACACAGACACACAAAAAAATTCTCTCGGACCCAGAGACCGGACCATGCCTGTGATAATTTTTTGAGTCGCTAAAATTGAATCCGAGGTCCATGTTACTCCATCACCTCATGATTTTTTTTAACCTGAAAAATATCGATATTTTCAGCAATTAAACTATGTAATTGTATGTGTTGAGAAACCCATGAACCCGTCCCTAAAACTAGATACATAAATAATACTTTGTAAAGTAAGAGAAGATTCTCTAGAGCGTATTTTAAAAAACTTGACAAATATTACATAGATTCAAAAGGTAGACTTGATGTTATTCTTTAATCATTTTCTATTATACATACAATTATCGTATGGTTCGATAAACTAAGAATTCTTGATTACAGAGATCTAGCATGTTTTCGTGCAGAAATAGAATATCTCGAGAACTCTTCTCCAATGTATTTTAATAGCATGCCGCCCCGACAATGAAACACAACTCATTTAAACATCCTCCTACACTTGGTAATACGAATAGAAATATATAGGTATTTTTAATGGCATAGATGCGAAGTCTCATAGATCTCTTATCTTTTATCTTGAGATGTATGGTTTTGGTATCGTTTCCATTGAGTTTCGTGAATGACGCAGTTGTGTTGCCCGAACATTGATACTAGAAAGATTATCAACGTTTATCGTTCGTGCATTGTTCGGACAATCGCTTTTGTCTCTAATGCATCTTTGGCATGAGATGATATCCACCTACGCGTTTTTACTCTCAGAACTCTGACTTGTCTATGTTTTTGGTCGACCACAATATTTAACAATTTAGAAAATGTAAATCATACTGTATGTAGCTTTCATAGTTATAGCGTTTCAATTTCATCAAATTTTTGCTCATTGTGATATACGTTTTTCTTAGGTTTTTATAATAAGATAGCAAATAGTAAACAACATCGCCTATTCTCGATGTAATCGAACATGATGTTTAAGTTGTTGAGACAAAATTCTAACATTCTTGAACTCGAATTATCAAAAGTGACTAGTAAATGAACTCCTGTTTTTGATAATCTCTATTCACTTCCATTCACAAGTAAAAAATGCAGAGACAGCACGGTAAATGTGCGGCATCTTGCCCGCAGGAGTTCACCACTGCATGCACTGCGCGGACTGCAATGCGGATGTATATAACGTAGTGGAAAAAAGGAAGAGAGAAAGCGAGAGTGCAGTGAGGGCTTTCGAGGCAGGATCGTGCCGGTTTTATAAAACGTTACCCGAGCATCGGATACGCTGTAGAAGGGATGGTTCAACCCCGGGACGTGCCAGGACACTTTGCCGTGGTGCTGCGCTTACCGCTACTGTTGCTGGTAACAGGCAAAAGCCAAGGGAGAGCCGGAGCGTACGATGTCCGCATTGCGGACAATCGGCGTAATTGGGACTCGGTAAAATTGCTACGCGGGGTGACTTCTTTCGGCAACCGTCCACGCGCACCATTGATTTAATCGTCTAACGTTTGACCACGCAAATAACCGGATCTGATTTTACTCTAAGTTTTTTCGTATCATAATTTCATATACTGAGCGACGTATAGCTACATATTCTTATTTTCGCTTTCGAAAGTCAACGAATAGTGAACAACAACAACAACAACAACAACGATAAATCAACATTAACAATTTCGTTATCCATATTACTTTCGGCATTGAATGATTAAATATGGTAAATACTTATCTAGGAGTTGACTTGCAATACAGAAAAAATCTCCCAATCATTCTACTTTCGAACCCTTGTGAGATTTATTGACGATTTCATGCTATTTATTACCTATTATGACAGTATTATCTATAGAAATGTTTGCATGCATTAAAAGTCTTTTATGTTGTGTTTAGTTTTCCGACCTTAGTCTATAATTTTCCGTTTTCTACTTTTTAAACATAATCTAAAGCGATGCATGTAAATATTTTTTAATTGTACATTTCATGTCAATACAAAATCTCTTTATGGATAAAAACCTATTCGCGTAATAAAAAAGCTACGTCAAACGGCTGATAACTTTTTCTATCCTCGAGCTAAGATAAATGTTGCTACCCCCTTCTAAAATCTCCCTAGCTGACCTATGCTATGTATGGTAATCTGTCTGAACGCTCACGGGCGCCCATCCTCAACATGAACTTTGATAATAACGCCAGGAGTGAAAAGTCGGTATGTCAAGGAGGTGGTACCGAGGCGGGAGTGGCGCAGTACAGTACAAATGCACACTGAAACGCAATTCGCGTATTGTAAATCCATGCACACATTGAATAGATAGCACAGGTGAACCAGGAATTGTTCGACAGTTGCCCGATCTGAAAGAGTGTACAAAAGACCGCCTGGTGAATAGCCACTCAGATGCAACTCGGACACTTAATACAACAAAAAAGGCCAATATATCTTACTGGAACATTATTTTTAAAGGTATTTTGCAACACATTAACCGGTACACTATTTTTACGACTGTCGAAAAAAGGGCACAACGTTCGAATTGCCATATCAGATTCAGATTCATTGGAAAATAAGCTTTATATTTTTGTGGACTGTAACTATTCGAATGAATGATGAATTATAAATTTAATACCTTTTTGTAATATATTCGAAAGCGGGGTATAAATTGGTATGTTATACATACAAGTAATTGGGTGCGGCTCATCCTACGACGTGATCGCATCCACGTGCGCGCATCCATATGGCAGAGAGTTCGTTGAGGCGGTATCCCGATCGACGGCAACTACTCGCTAAAATCCTGTACCCGTAGTAACGTCGCCTCTCTCAAGACCTCGATTAAATGTCGAAGGCCATATACTCGTACGATCAAAGCATCTCTGCCTATTCTCATCTTTCTCCCTCCAGCTCGAAGCGTACTATTTCTATGCTAGCTCTCTTATTTGCGATTTATTTATTTCTATGAACAGAGAGAGCGCTCTCACTCTCACTCGCCCTACCTTTATTCCATCGTGCATCAGGAGCAATATTTTGTACCACTGAGAGGAACGAGTCGAGAAGCCCATCATCGAGACCTGAAACCTAGCGCCGGGTCTACCGACTACATCTTTGTGTTTTAACACAAGCGTACACTGTCTCGAGAAGCAGTTAAATTCTTCCACGAGAAGGTCCGCCACGAGCTTAACTCTCTCGCCACAGAGATATCTGGCACACTTCGTGCAAACTCGCGGCACACGTATCCCGAACTCGTACGATGATCGCGCACGAGCTTGGAAATTTACGGCACGCGAGCGAATACTGTTACTACTACTAATGCAACCGCTAGTTCTAGTGACGCCGCTACAATTATACATCTCCTTCTGTCTTAGCACTCTTACTCATATAAAACCAGAAGATAAAAGTTTGCCCGTTGCTCGCATTCGCCAGCATCGTCCTTTTGATCGCACCATTACAATCCTTTCAATCTATGCATTCACGTTAACTTAAACGCAAGTGCACATTTACTTACTTCAATACACATCTACTCTATATACTTCAGTATTCATAAGCGTCGCTGTAGAAGCTAAAGTAACATGTGGTATTCGTTTGCACAATCTATGTATACGCGAGATGCGCAACTATCGAATGCAATAGAAAAAGAAAAATGGAGAGCCACGAAGAGCGAAAATCTTTACTGACTGCACCTAATGCCGGCAGTTTCTTAAACCGTGACAACGATAAGTCTGTGATATCGTACGGATTTAACTTACACGATATATTAAGTCGCTGTCAAGACTTGTATATGGCTTCTAGTATGTCGAAATCACGGAATGTACGCTGACTCCAAACTAAAGTGGTCGAAAGACTCAAATATTATTTTGTGGATTCAAACTTGGCTGCTACTATTATATTATAATTCTATAAGTATCATATCTTGTAAAATTTCATGCAAAAAGATAAAAAGCCAAACATTTATATTCATTTTAAATGAAAATTACAAGCTGTCAGTGTATGGATTCTTGTGGACAGACTAACTGGTTCTCTGAATTCGTAACGCCCAGAAATTCCTTTTTTGAAAAAAAAATTGCCCACGCAAACTCCTACAAGGCAAAAATTTTTAATTAATTTCGAAACCCCGAATTTTTTTCGGAAATCACATATTTCTCTCTGAGTATCGAATAATTAAACTGGAAAAAATTATGGTATAGATCTACTAGGCTTTTACAGGTCCGCATTCAATATCCTTTTTTTTGTTTCAATCAGTCGATGCAAGTTAAGCCGTGCCACCCATCAAATTATTAGCCGCACCCACCGGCAGCTCGTGGAACCGCCAAAACTCCACATCGACCACGGATTCACGACTGTGGGTGAATGACTTAATATATTTATGGGTCGGAAAAAACAGTAGTTATTTGAAAAATAAGAAAACAATTTCAAAATATGAAAATGTATAATAATAATATAATGCTAAGCGTTGAACAATTAAGGTACGCGCGTTAGCGATCTAGAGTCGAGAAATTGTCCTTTTTTGTAGTGTGAGCTTTCAACTCGTCGATGCTCATAGGCAAAAAAATTATGGATTTATAATACCGTCACATAACAAAGTGGTCAGTACTTTTGACGGAACTATGGATGTTTCTATGTGTACCTATCTCTATGTATTTTAACGCACTGAATCCACATCCGGGGTCAGATTAACCCACGTACGTATACCTCCAAAATTAAAAATAAATTTCGTTGAAAATGCTTAATAATGAAAAAAATCACAGTCGCATGCCTTGTGCACCCTTGAAATTTGGGGAGAGTTGCGAAATATCGCTAAAAATAGCCATTCAGATTCACATGTTTACAGACATCTTTCTGAAGCAATTGAAATGTGAGTTCTAGAGAAAAATAAAATAGTCAACATCTTTGGACCAGTCTGAAGTTGCACTTACTTACAACAAACTTACAAGAAATTACTCTTTTATCTTGAATAACTTTGCAATGAGTTGTTTTATCAAAAAATTGTGAGAGACACATTTTATTTAGCATTACATTTTCTATAAAAATATCTTGTACTTATTTGGATCCATTCATTTTTTCGAAAACTACAAGATCCCAAAGAAAAAAAAACTTCAAATTCAAATGGAAAATGGACATTTGCGATGACCAACTCCTAACGCTTAATATTTCGGACCTAAATTCACTCACTTTTTACCTTCCTCAAGGTAATGAAATACGAGAAGCGAAGAAAAAAAGTATTTTTTTAAAATTAATCTATTATACATTCTTGCGAAGAAAGAAAAGTCATTTCTTTGATCAGTTTCATATACATGTTTCATTTCATACGTATATTCCCACAAACACCTCTGGATTCGAAATATGTGATTTGTATGTTATTCCATCGTTATACTTATTCTTGAGCTTTGAACTATTCAGCTTGTATAGTTTAATCCACTTCCAGGGGAATTTAACTCTTTTCAAGTGATTCAAATGCGGTTGAGGCAATATGCATCTAGTAAAAGAATTCTGCTCGTCTCAACGTTCCTTCGTGTAACGAACGGGCAAATCAGAGCTATATGGAGCGTCGCACGGGAGCGGCTTGCGAAGAGTCCTTCGCCGAATGAATACCACAGACAGAATGCACTGAGGGCACCGCGATGTACGCTCCACTCACGTATACACGTATCTATGAATCTCCTTGTTGATCCACCACTTGCCTCGCCTTATTCTCTCTTGGGGTCTCCCGTGGAAAACTTAAGTATTCTACCTGCATCGCATGTTAACTCGTGCCACTAACTATGCGTCACTTTTTTTACTCCGTACCGTCTTATGTCTCTTCTCCGTCTTTTTCTTCCATACACTTTTGACTTTCAGAGGGTATTGCATATATGTACGAAACACATAAAACGCATCCCCTCAATATTATGGAAATATCACTTGCTCGGATGCCCGCTGGACATTTTGCGCAAATTCAGCGGTAGAGAATACAGCCCGAACGAATCTCTTATTTGTATCGAAGATGTAACTCAACGATCGAAGACTAATAATGCTTGATTCTCCAAAGATATATTGACGATGCAAAGATTGTTGACCTTCTGAAAAGATTCGTACATCAGGCGGAAATTATTATAAGCATTCAGTGTATTATACTAACAATAAGAAAAAACTTGTTTGTCAAAGAAAAAAAGTACGTCAATTAATAAAATAGTTTTTACAAAATGATATGAAATCATTAATATTTCACTTTTTTTGTTAAAGAAACGAACAAATAATTCTTCTTCAACGTGATAAATTTTTCGTTAGGATGTGAGAAAGTTAGAAATGACAATTATAACATTTAATATTTATCCAATGTAATATTTTATTCACCAATTCTTGCAATTCTTATTTTTCTATTATGATTTGTCGATTCAATATTTTTATTTTTCACATTTCTCACTTTTCAAAAATTTTCATGAGTACTTTTTTCAACGATTTGTCGAGCTTCATAGCCTATTGTCTTTATGAGAGAACTTTGAATGTAGTGCCAAACAAGTATTTAGACATTTTCAGGAAATGTTCAGAGAATAGGTTTTTGTGCTATGTATGTATATATTTAAAAACGTTCTTTGCAATAGTAAAAAAGTATCTATATCTAATATCTATCATCATTTAATGGTAACTAAAGAAGTGGAATAGTCCTTGAAGATTTCGTTCATTGCAAATATATGAAAAGAAAAAGATTTTATGCAATTTGCTATTCACAAAATTTCCACAACTATTATGTAAGTAATTATTTCACCACATATTTGTGCACCCATGTATGCACTGTTTAACTTATTTTTCATCATTGTGATTCGTCTTTGTTCATCATGCAAGAAGCAGAAACATAAACGATACCTTGCATGCCCCACCTCAACGTTTTTCATTCTTAATGACAGAGCGGCTGGATGTAGAATCGATTGTATCAGGTGTTGAATGACACCAGGCTAGTGGCATGGATCAGAACTGGTTCTACAGTACGACAACCGATAATAAATATAAGAATCAAGTGCGCAGAAGAAACTAAAAAAATATAATTTCATCATTCCTATTATTACAGCTTAATGTGTTTCAGTTCATAAGTGACTATAATCAGGACTTTATTAGATTATTTCACGATGTCCATAAACATAAAAAGCGGAAATACACTTTTTTTGAAAATTTACATGCATAGTTTTCGAGTAATTTGAAGAAAAAATTGTATTTTTTCAATAAATATAGCTATATACTTCATGAGTAAGAACAGACATTATTTCCATTTTGCATTCAACTCTGATCGTTTCCGATTTTCCATATATTTTACGTGTTACTTTTCTAGTATTTTTCGTTTCTGTAGCGGGCAATCTCACTTGAACTTGAGAGTAAAATTTTTTCTTTGGTGCTCGGATTCCTGCTCCATATCTACGCACTCATTGATAATTACGGCAAATATATAGACAAATTCTTTGATGTGAAAAAAGACATATCGAATAAAACACCGATAAAGCATTGAGAGTCCTTGTCTGTACTCTAGTCTTCCTGCCCTTTCAAGAACTTCTGTTTGTGGAAATTTTGTCTTTTCATCTGTGAGAGGAAATTCTATCATCCAGCTCTCTTAATGGACAAACTGAAATAAAAGATATACCGGGTGGAAAAGAGAGAGAGAGAGTAGAGAATATGAGTACGAGCGGCTCGTGCGGAGTACCACGAAGAAAATACGCTTAAAGCCACATCCAGACGTGCACAACCGAAGAAAATTCTTTCCCTTTATCGAGAGGCTGGTCGTCGTCGGGGGAATCTCACCACGGGAGGCCAATTACACGTGTGTCCAGTACGCGTACTCGTAATTGCGGCAATGAAAATTCTAATGACACCGCACGATGTCAACCGCGATATGAGCATGCGCAGACTATTCTCCGCTGCGTAAAAGAGAGGATTGTTGTCAGGATTTAGTGGACTCACGGGTAAAAGCAATATCGTAAAGCGACGAGAGTTCGCGCTCTCTCTTCTGTCAACCTGCCTGGCATGCTTCGTTCACGATGCATGAAAGAAACCTCTCCTTGCCTCTTTCTTCGTCTTCAATTATAAAACGAAGTTCTCTCCCTACCATCTCGCTTTGCATTTCTCTTTTCATAATATTAGCGTGTGTTGTCCCTCTTGAATACACGAATATTCGTTATTTAACCTTTAAAAGACGTGATGCAGTTCGTACCGCTGTACGTTTTCAAGTTTCTTAAAAAAAGGTGCGGACGTTTCTCTAACTTCTCTGGGGACATGAAATTTATGTACCCTTCGACAGCTATTTCTTTCTCCATACTTCGTAGAATTACTTGAAATTCTTTCATAAAAAACTATGCGAGATTTTATATATGTATGTACTTTTTTTACGGTATATACGTTTTGTACATACACTTTTTCTAATTTTTTTTTCAATCTATCTATATAATTTTTTAACGCATCATTTATAATGGTGATTTAATGCACGTACTTTTTTATTCATATTAACTAAAGATTAAGAACACGTTTCATATCGATATCCACTTCATAAAATGACACATCGTAAAAAATAATATACTTAAAATTTTTTGGTACAGATTGCAGAAGGCACAAGAAATTAACATGGAAAATAGAGAAGTAATCGAAAAATGATTAAAATTCAATGAAAAGTGGAAGCAATGTTTGTTGTTATTAAATAAACGGACATAAATCCCCCAAACATTTTCGTCTACGTAGATACTGCTATTAAAAAATGAATCTCCGTTCTTGTACATGGAGTTTATAGCAATAATTTTAGAAAAAAAAAAAAATTTTCTTTTGATTACTCGAAAACTCCTACAATGAAAATCTTGAAAAAACAATGTTTTTACGTATGAAGTAACGCCGAGCACGGAATAGTAATAAAAATGTACAAAATATATCAAAAGCTGAGGCGCCCAAACGTCGCGTACATTGTTATAAAAACATATATGTGAACATTATGGTGGTATATGTGAAAATTTTGGTATTCAAAGGAGAAGTGATATTTCGGGTTTGAAGGTCTTTCAAAGAGTGATCGTCATCTCGCTCATTGAAACGTTAATCCTTTAACGAACGTAGAACTCACCAGCCCAAGTGCATTCTCTAGAAATGCGCTCTCTAGCATTTATCACATTGAAAACAAAAGATTTGGGGTGACGTTCATCCGAGTTAAAACGTTATCCTTTGTGTTTGGGAATATCCTGACAAAATTTTATGACATTCTGATCATAGTCACTTATGCACCGAAACCCCTTAATTCATACTTTTAATATATTACAGAAGATTCGAAAACGATCAAAAACTTATCAACAATAATTTATATATAGACTGATGTGATATGAGTTACACCATAGTCCGAAGGTAATTACATGTAAAAAAATTAAGAAAAGCCCGTCCTCTAATAAATTGTTTATTTTATGAGCTGTGGACTGTTTTTGATAGGGAAAAGTTCAACGGATACATAAATGAGATGAGTGATAGCGTAGTATCGAACTCTTCGGATAGATTCTCCACATCCATAACTCGCTGTAAACATATTGGCCCTCATTTTTTGTTCAATGCATTGAACATTTTAAAAGTGCAGATTTCTTGTCGACATTTAGGTAGACGTTACGCGTACACGTTCTTCTTACCTTCCATCATAAATAAATATATGTAAGTTTTTCGAGGTCTGTTCTCTTTTCTTCTTTTGCTCAAGAACACGCCCTACGTATTTGTTCATCGGAGAGTTTTTTCGCACTTTCTCGATGCACCTCCCTTGCCATAAATTTCTTTTGCGCTTGCAAGTCCAAGACATACAGAAAGATAAAATCATGAAAATAAAAACAAGAACGGAAAAGACAACAGCTCGTACAAGAGGTAGCCTGTACGCAGATGAGAGTTATCGATCATATAAAAGAAGACTGCGAGTCACCAGTGAATAATTAACAGTCTTTGTGCCTGTCTCTCTTACTCCTTATTATTATCTTGGCAGAAATTACGACGGGACGAATAAGTGAGAGAAATGTATACAGTCTTGTGCATTTACAGGAAGGAATTGATTACCGATCGATTATAATTATGTGAAAGAGAGATTACAAGACTCGATCGAACACTCCTTCGAAACTGCTTTTCCTTTTCTCTTATCGTGCTCATCGCATATTGATTCCACGTGAATTTGTTGAGACAATTGCCAAACCATGACCCATTTTATTTTCTGTGTATTCGTCAGTAGGTCTGAAAGCAGACAATTATTCGTCGATGTACAATTGTTCACTCGTGTATTCATCTTATGCGAGCAAGTTGAAAGAAGGGCAAATATCCGATCAGTAATTTTTCAAGTTACGTTTCTTCAAAGACTTCCGACACGCGCTCCGCCTCTACGTCGTCAGTCAAGTATAATAGTAAGAGTCGTAACGCAGCTTCACCGCAGCATCCTTCTTATTTTTAAAGCGATAATAAATTTTGACAGGCCTCTCTCCAACTCATTTTTCTTCACCACTCACTACCTCCAATAATTGTTTTATTTTCTTTATTTTTTACTCATCTTTCTTTTAATATCAATATTTTTAAATATTTCTAGTGACTCACTAGAACTCACGCGAACTCGTCGTCGAATTACATTCATTTACTTCATTTACTTGCGCGATAACAGCGACATTTTCGGGAAACTGTCATACTCTCAAGTAATATAGAATTTATCGGGAAAAACTCGTATAAAATTATCTTCGGGAAAATTCTCTTTATTTGTGCGATATTGTGAATTAAAGAAGCATACGTGGCCTTTTCCAACACGTGACTGGCGAATTGAGTAACTCACAACGCGGTCTGAAACTAGAATAAAAATTGTAACGGAGAGACTAAAGAAAATTTCGATAAACCAAAAAATCCACATTTTTTTTCTTTCGGGAATTACTTATTCTCAAACACGAGTAAAAGAAGGAATAATTGTGGTAAACTTCTAAGCGGCCTTTTGTATGGTAAAAAGTGAATTATAACAGACAAATGCACCGAGGAAATACATTTAAAAAAATAATTCATTATTACTGACAAAACGTGTTCCCTTTCAAGAGATATCTTGACTATACATATTTTGATGCATTTTTCAGGAATGGAATTGAATAGAATAAAAATGTAATCTTGACATAAATAACGTTTGTTTCGTTCTTACAAATGATGTTGATTATTGAAAATAGCACTTTACAAGTATAGTAGTTTTTGTAAATGGTTTCTAAAATTATTCTTCATTATTTTTTATTTCATTCTCAGACTAAAAATATTTGAGACAGAAAAGTATACTTCTCACGTGTCACTTGGTGGTAAATCGTTCACATATTTCTTAAGAAGGACATTATACACGTGGTCGTTGCTTCAACTCGAAAAATCGCAAACGGTTTTCTCACAGTAGCGAGAAAAACGAGCGTACCGCTGGACATCTCGCAACCTTCCTTTTCTCTCGTATTTTTCCGTTACTCACTGAAAGACGTACAAGGGAAGTATAAGAAGTGAGAGTAAGCCCGCAGGTCCGGTACTCACTTTCTCTCTTGCATGCATTTATCACTTATGCAAAATTTTACACACTAAAATGATCTCCTGTTTTACTTACATCCCTCGATGGCACTGTCTCAACAATGTGAGTTACACTCTCTCCGTCTTCTTTCATGCCTTTTGTATCTCAACTGGTTTGATATCTCTACAATTAATTAAAATCAACAAACCCGCTCGAAAAGTTCTTCACGCGCGTTTGTTGAATCTATATGTTCCAACGTCTGATGCGACTAAGTCTCTTTGAACTTAAGAAATGCAAAACTTCTTTCGTAACCTCTCTTACTTACATCCGAAAAAAACTTAGTAAATTCAATGTAAATTACTTGTTCGATTTCCAAGCGTGAAAAGTATTTATTTTTTGCTTGGAAAAGTTCGAGGTCCAATTAAGGGACTCGAACTGCGTTTGGTGGGTAAAAAAAATAATCCGATGTCGAAATTTGATAAGCTTACAAGTTACTTATTTATTTTTATATATAGCTACAGTGGATTGTATTATGAGAAAATAATGTCTGGCTAGAAGACTGTTGAACTAGCTAAAGTTCCGATACGTTGTTAAGTCGGACTTAGACTGAGTTTTTCTTTTTCTGTGAACTCGCGAATACAATTTTGAAAATCGACTGCTTAGAAGGGATGAAAATTGAAGAAGGAGGGAAAATGAAAAAATACACCCACGACAGAAATGACTCGAAGGTTCACGCCCTTTTGGTTTTCCCGTTTAAAAATGGAAGAGAATCTAAACAAAAATAGTAAATTGAACTACGATTATTATAGAGTGCAAAAAAAGGATGAGCCTCGAGATGACAGACAAGACACGTAGATGAAATAAAACTTAGGGAATACTGATGGAATTTTTCGGGACGGGATTCTCCAAGCAGTTTACAATCGAAGTTGAAAGAAACGAAAAAATGAACATAAAAATGGCCCTTCAAATCGTACAGAATTATAGCTAAAGTGCGTACATTTTTCTGTGAGTGAAATTTCCCGAAAAGTCTGTGAAACGGTACACAAATCGTCTTATCGTTTTTACGGATTTTCTTAATGAAAGGACGAAAAACAAGTCGTATTTTTTTGGAAAGTAGACTGTGTAACTTCTTTCAACATTGTCGCTACATGCAAGCTGCATTTCGACCGTTTGCGAGAGTTTCTTCGTCGACGTATCAAGACACATGTTCTCCAATGTGTGTTTGCGCAGATGTGTTATAGCGTGCATTGGTGTGTACTGCTTCTGGTTGTACACCGAAGAGCCATTCTAGTGTATGGCGAAGACGACGAGAGATGAGCTTATCGAGTCGCAATCTTTGCCGGTCATGGAGGTTAACTCGAGATAACGCGATTAGTCGCGCTCGACCGGTCCCTCGCACCCCCACTCGTATTCAGGCTCTGGGCAAAATTTCAACCAACGCATCAGCAAATAAGCCAGCAGCATCGTCTCGCGATGGTCCAGCTTGCGCGGAATGAAAACTGAAGAAAAAGATTCTTTCTCGCAGTTGGGGCTGTATCAGTTACCGTTGTTCGCTATCTGATCTTGTACACACGGATGCTGAGAGACACGAGTGCGAAAGAAAAAGCTAGAGAGGGCGAGAAAAAAAGCATTCAAAAGCCCGATTTGTTTTATAATGCTTTTCTGGCTTCGTGTGCTCCGTCTTTTCAACGCTGCAAGTTCATCAGTTACATAATATGCACGTTATCGTTCAAGATCAATTCAGACTGTTGGGAAATTCAGTTTTAGCTCTGATACGTCAAATTGAAGAAACAAAATTCATATACTTCTCAAGATAAGTTTAAAAGAAATTCCGGTTATAAATCAACGCAGAGTATGGAAAACTTATGATTTTTTTTATTGAGAAAAAATACTTTTTCAAAAAAACCAAAAAAAGGAACTATGCTATTTTTCCGAAAATATACAATTTTCGAAGAAAAAACGACTAGGTTGTTATTTTTTTATCGAAAAGTGTTTCTCTTGTTTTTTTAAATTCAAAATCTCTCAGTAGTAAAATCTCTCAATAGTAAATCCATTTTTCATCTGTCTCTCTCGCACTAGCATGGGTGAAACATCACCTTAAAAATACAATTTATACATAGCTCAGAGAATAGAGCAAGATTGACCGAATTTTAAACGAAAAAACTCTTCCGAAATTAAGCGGACATAGAAAATCACTGCTAACACAAATCTCTTCCATTTGTTCTTACATTTCAAAATGCATATATACGTAGTCGCAATATAACTTTATATCGAAAGCGTCAGACGCTTTCCCGAGTTCGAATCAGCGGTTGGATCGCACGCAGTTCAGTTTCGCGCGACAGGGCTGGACAGATTTAAATTCATCAAGATTCTATACGAATCCCGGACTATCGGGAATGGAGACAGAAGAGCGCATAGTCAGATGTGGCTTAATTGGGAGTTTGATTGGCGGTGAACAGAGCAGCATTCGGTACGTTAAGTATAAATTTGTCGACGGAATTATATATTCATGCGACGCTGTTGCTACCACCGTTCCTAATACCGATAATGGTGGTGTGTATGTCTGTCTATGTGAGTGTGTGCCTCGAGTAAATTCCCGGTCGAGGGTAGAATTCGAGATTTGATGCGCAGATATTCTCTCCAGCATTCATGCCGTCACTTTTTACTCTATCTTCGTCAACCCCGACTGCTATTCCGTATCTCAACCTGCATATAAATTTATTAGAGACTCCATCAACTACGCTTCTACCCACGCATAAATAAATTATTCGTAGAGAAGAGAGGGCAAATTTTTAGGAAGGAATTGTCAGCCGATCATCAACCATCAAGTGACCAAGCGTCTGAACAACCTCCATTTCACTTTTCAATAGAATACGAAAAGAAGTATCGGCTTTCCGTTATATTTGTACTTACATTTATGTACATACTATGCAAAGTTTAATATTAAGATGCGACTGCGATAGACTACCTGTACACATTGGATACTAGATAGAGGTAAATGATCACAAGTCTCGAATGTCTGGAGAAACAGAGTGAACGCGAATACTAAGCAAAAAGCAGTACGAAATGACCCACTTAACTCATAGTTAGGCTCCTCCTAGGAGAAGGGAGCATCGATGCTGAGGCGCTGAAATCACGCTCAACGATCGGAAAAGTCGACCGTCTCAAGTGGAGAGGCTTACAAGATTCTCGCGTGTGCCTCTCTTCGGTTGCCGTGATTCCTCCACACTAGCCAATCACGTTCTTCTTTGCGAACCTCCCCCTTCCCAACTAACGTCCCTGTACGAACTCTTGTTGCGTCGCTAGAATATCTCACTAAAACTTTAAGCCAATAATGAACCAACTCGTTCATTGGTTACACTTTTCTCCAATCTTTTTTCTCGGTACGACTCAACAGAGTGTTAGTTGTATTTATCAATAAGGATCATGTATTTTCTATATGTATCTTGTGAATTATTTTAGAAACTTTTGCTGCTTTTGCAAAATTACGAATATAATTTATCATCGCAGTATTATATCCATAAAATAAGGAATTTTTTGATTTCGTCCCTAGCTTATCATTGAAAGATATCCAAGACGTGATAACGTGGTCCTTATACTTTTGGCAACCTTTTATACGGGCTTGTTTGGAGTATAATAATTCTTATGATAATTAACTTCAACGTTATTTATTATAGTAGACGTGGTCGATGGTATTTTCCGATAACTCAAGATATGATTTGTACTTTGATAAACAGCCTAATGTTTTTCATCTAATGCCTAAAATTAAAGTGAATTCTGTTAAATGAAACGTTTTTCTATATCTTATTCATTATCAGAAAATTCTAAGATCATGAACAGAAAAGTAAGAAAAAAGTTAGAGTTTACAATCCGTGGGAAAAGATGATTCATCGGCGTATCTATGAAGGAATGAGGCGAGTACAGAAAGAAACCGCCTAGCTCGCAATCCGAGAGTAATATCGATCTCGTGTACTTAAACACCATCCGAGTGAGATCACAACACACATTATGAGTCTTTTTGTAATCTTCTACACATAGTTAAGAACACGTCATTAATGTTAAACGCGCTGACCCTGCAGTCGAGACTTGATGACGAGAAGAATGCTATATCCGTTATAAGATCGCGTTTTATTCACGGCTCTATTGAAAAAGGGCGTAACGGTGTTATTCACGAACACGAAATACTCTTTATATAATATCTGTAGTTGCCATAATAGAGAAATTGCAATTGTAATTATCATCTGGACTTTTTACAAGTAACTTCTGCACAAACTTTGTAATAAGGGTCTGTATTAAAAACTATTTATCTCGAAAGCATCGAATGTGTGAAAAAACCATAAAAAATGTGATATTAAAAACTAATCAAAGAAGCCAAATTAATCATAATTATGGGATTAAAAAGGAATTTATACGTTTGGTCCGGAAGAGTCAAATGTACAACGACAGTATCCAAGTAATGACGAGCTTGAGAGAAAGGCTAAAAGCGAAGCGACGGCTGATAAACTCGGTGACGGTTCCATACGCTTCTGGTTAACTAGAAAATCTGATCAGTATATTGAAGAGAGGATTTTGATGGAAGGTGGAAAGGAGAAAGGAAAGAGAAGAGGCAAAAGCGAATTACGATGCAGAGATGTCGCCGTGTATTGCTCTGCGCACGAATCGCTTATGCGAACGGACATATCTCTCACAAAAAACCGAGAAAACCGAGCGATTAAGCACGACTTACAAGACACTTCTTATTCTTATTTTACGTGATTTATAGTGATTTTCGAATTTTCATTGCAATTAGTTTCACAAGAAATGCAAATAACTTACCTCATCAAGTATAGGTGCAAATTTACACGCCTTCCTTCAAGATTTTATTATGAATATAACAATCCTCACGGAAATTTGCGTACCCTTACAGTTGATTAGTATTGAGCCGCAACATTCCTCGACTTCGATATATCCAATACTTCGAGTCTTTGTTTCAACTTATTCACACTTAGAGAATGCACTCTGAGAGAAGAGAAATGATTTTAGAAGTATACGTGCCCAAGATTATCTTATCAATCGCTTTTCAAAATGAAAATGTCATTGATCACAATTCAGGACTGAAAAACTTCATAAAACATTTATATTTTTGTCTCTTCTTAACAATTGCCATCTTGAAAATTCAATCCTGATTTTCGCAAAGCAAAATGAACCGATCGAAGTTTGTAAAAAATTATGGATACTGAGCTTATAATTTTAAAAATTTGAACCCTTGCTGAAAGAAATTTAATTTTCTTGGGTCAAAAAATATTCTAACAAGGTTTTAATAAGAGAACGCTGTTTTGCTGAAAATTCACAATAGTGAACTCGCTAGAGTAACGGTTATTGCTTGCACGGAACGTTACACGTCGGAGTTTGTTTTTTCAGTACGTTGGGTATATAACAATGGAGGTGGTTTTCAAGAACCTCCGGTAAGACGCAGTTGCGGAGCAGCGAAAATGCAAGTGCGAGCAGGTGAATGAGAGAATCCCATGTGATTCTGCGGTGTACAGAATAGGCACGAGCCGGCGCCCTCGAGCTCCCCGGCGTTGTCGGAGGTTTAACAACCGAAGGATATTTCCTGCCAGCAAGAACGGATAATCTAGACTCAGCACACCAACAGACCTAAGTGTGAGGCGCGAAACACAGTAACGCAACACGTAATATCTACGTGAGGTGATGCCGCTGACGGCGTTAATTAGTAAACTCACAGGAAAATGCATTCATTCAAGGCCAAGTTTCATTATACCCGCCGGATAGGCTAAAAGGAACATAAAGTGTATGTAGGTCCTGGATGCTTCTGAGACGCTCAAGAAGGTCGAGAACGTGTTTACTTCGGGTTGATTGGTTACTAATGCAAAAATGACCTTCGTTCATTCTGCACATACGTGCAGTCGCACTTATTCCAGAATATGTCTATATCATATTGAATCTCTCATGGGCATAATACATTCAGTGCCGAAACTTCATTATCTCCCGTCGAAGTACATCTCAGTTTTAAAAACAAGAAGAGTATACACACGTTTACCATCATGTTAATCCCTGAAGTTCATTTCGCTTGATATAGCAACAGTACAAATGGAAGAATGAACCTTCATTAAATATATGCTAGGTACTATGCATTACAGTGACTAAGGATTTAATTTGATGAAAAGTACAATCTTATAAATTATGAAGCATTACCAATGGATCCATAACAAACGAAAACAAAATTTGCCGAATAGTGACCCAGCTTGCTGAAATAGATTCATATCAAAATTAAACCTGCAAATAAAATCCCAACAAGCCATCCTGTGAACGAAAGGACCATTTAATTTTATTCTCCCCGCCAACAAGAAAATTAATCTATTAAATGTCATAAATTACTGTGTGCACTCACGCACATGAGGTTCCTTTACACAAGTAATTAACATAGAACTTCGTCCAGTGGACGCAATTCCCGAGACCTCGGGCACCCTGGCCTCCTATGCAGATCCTAGATATACCTGTCGCATATAACTCGAGCAAGCTGAGACTACATACTAGCCAACAGTTAACTCAGCGAACGCTAAATTCTCTCACGCAGCATCTCTGGAGTCTCAAACGTGTTGTAAGCACGTTGCGTTTGTAGATTCTGTATGGCTGTATGTTGTGTCATCTAGTTAAGCTATATGTGGATATAAATACATGTATATTAAAATCAGAAGGATGAGAAAGAGAAGTTACGAGAGAAGTAATGAGCGGTGTACACCCACCCTTGTTCGATCGACGATATCGAAAGTAAGCACGTCTCTTTTCCTCAACACCTTTACTCCTTTCGATATCTTCTTCGTTCATGGTCATGAGGAAAAAAGGTTAATAAGTACGGTGCAAAAACGATGCGAGGACAGAGAAAAGTCGCACGAGAGAGAAGTGTATAAAGGATGGGACAAAATTCTTCGTAGCTGCTTCTCCTCGTGCACGCATCTAATATACACGATCCTTCCACCAAACCGAGATATTATATAGTACCCTCTTCCATCTTTTCAACAAAGATATACTGAGTCCTTATTTATTTATTTATCCTTAAACCCCCCAAGATCTTTTCTGTACAACCCTCCAGGCACTCACAATTTCTAACTCCGGTTCCTGTTTCTCTTCTCTCTCGTACCTTCTTGCTCACCTGGTGAGATAATCCTTCCCTTGGACCCTCATATACAAGTCAAGGTCCTCCTAGTACTATCCCGAAGTTTCTCTCTCTCTCTCTTTTATCCTCCGTCTATACATCTCGTGAGAATTTTTTTTCTATATGACCCCTCTCTCCCTCTCTCTTTCATGTAATCCCTCTTGGAGACTTTCCTTGCTGATACTGTGGCAAGCACATGAAGACTTCTCTCTGATCCTTTCTCGCTCTCGAGTACTTCGGGACCGACCGTCCTTTTTCTTTTCGCTTCTTTTTCCTTTTTCCCTCTTTCGTCCCTCTCTCGTCCCGTACGCTCGTCTAGTCGTGGCATCCGAGGAGTAACAGCGGCAGGTACGTTTCTCGGTGTGCGAGAGCCGCGCCACGTTGGATCTCGCGCGCCCACCGAGAGATCCATGCAATGCTACAGCGCGACCTACCGTTATGCGGTTAACGAGCTACCCGCGCAACTATACACTATCCCCCTCGAGTCTTCTCTATCCTTGTGTTTCCAGCCACGTACATTCGTAAACGTGTCTGTGTGTACCTTGCATTCAGAACGTCGACACAAATAGAAGCGGCAGCATTGCGCATGCACGAAATGTAAACGTGGGAACCGGAATTGGCCGGCCTCTCGGAGGGCTCGCTCTTCGTCTTCTTCTTCTCTCTCCTCCACCTTCTTCTCGTTTTGCTTACTCTTCCTCTTCTTCGCCTGTACTATCCTTTCGAACATCCCCAAACAGCAATAGGTTGATCCAGTAAGTAATCTATTCCGCACAAGTGAGAGCGCTTAACCCCTCACCATCATCCAATTTATCGAATACGAAGATCGTAAACGCAAGACCCTTTTCAAATAGACTACGTTAACACGATTATTGAAACAAAATTTTGCGAATCTACCACGTTTTTTAAATTTAGACCTTTATTTTGGTTCCCAAAATAAGTACACACGTCAAAGTGGAATGGACTATATTAAACTAGATGCTGGAGTGGTACTAAAATTTGTTATTCTCCAACAGCGGTACATATACTTACTACTACTCATAAATTATCAATTGTATTTCACTCCAATGATGTTCCTTCCTTTATGCTGAGTCAATCCTCTCATTGTCAGTTAACGAATCAGAATTGAAATATTTTTTAAAATACTTCTAATGAATTGATACTACACGTTTCGCATATCGACGTTTCACGTGTTAATTATTTCTATTTATTACTGTTGCAGGTGAGTGTTCCCGAGAGAGTTAGCTATCTTTAGTGCTGCGTATAACGGTTCTAAGCACATATCAAGGCTTGTCGTGCGGGCGCGCGAGCTAGTCCCCCGGGTAAGTGCTTCTTCTTTCGCCCCTTCCCCGACCATAACTCAAGCTTGTCACATATATTTTAAACATGCCACAGATATTGTCTTTCGACAGGGAAGAAAAGCTGGTATAGGTCGTAAAGGAGCGTACATAATCCTCCTTTGCCGAGAGTCGAGTTGAGTGCAGATAGATATTGTCAATAGCTTTTTCAAGTGGATCAAAGAAAAATTCACGAGTCCCTGAGGCGGAGCTTCTATACGGAGAGGATTATTCGAACGCGCACTGCTGTGATATCAGCCCTCTTACTCTCTTTTCTCCTTCTCTTGCTTCTAATACCCAGCGGCGAGACATCAAGAAGCTTGAACACTTTCATGTAAGCGCACCGCATAAAGAAGAGCTCCAAAGAAACAACGGGAGAATTCTTGAGCCTTGTAATGTCGCAAAAGAAGAGCCAGCGAGTTCCATAGTCCGCATCCGCATCCTCTTTCTCTGTCAGCGCTTGTATTTTTCTTTTGCTTGCTCCCTCACATCACGGAGTCGGGTCTCGGCTACCAGCAATGCATCAGAAACCCTGCACCGGCTTACAGTTCACCGATGTTCCCCTGGCAGGGAACGCATCGGGCGAGCAGGCGCTTAGTCCTCTTTCCACCGGTTTTCCAGCCAGATAACCTGTTTACACGCTCGACAACCGGAGCACAGCGTAAACTGTAAACACGCACGTTAAGAAACGCACACACGACTGTAATGATTTTCCTATTAACAATACCAATCTCGTACAAGCAAGATTAGTATCTTCTCTCTACGTGCCGGGAGTCGAGAATGAGAGGTCTCTTTTCGCCGCGCGCCGCGTTCAACGCGAGATCAGTCGCGATCTACCGATTTCTCCGTTCTTCCCGATCGTTTTATTCGCTAAAGCGTTGTTCATACACTTGTGCGTACATCATTTTGCTCTTACGATAGATTTCTTTCTTCATTTTTATCTATTTGCACACTCAACCGGTGACTTCTTCCGAGACGTCGATAGATCAAACTCATATGCCTCATCTTGTCCGTATAGTAAACTGAAGGAAAAACGCTCTCTGGGCCGAAGAACAGTCTCTAACAATAAGATAAAAAGTAATTAGATATATTGGCCTTGGACAAAGGCAGGAGAAAGGGGAGAAATGATCAAAAGATACAATGTCGCGAAGTGGTGACGGTTCTCGTTGATAGTTGTATATATCACGCAGAGAGAGAGAGTATCCGCGCCCCTTATCGACCACCTTATCTCCAAGAGCCCCGGTATAATTGAGTGTACCAGCGTACAGCCGGTTCACCTTGAAACAGTCTTAATAGCGTCTTGGTAGAATTGCCAACGCGTTTCTCACACTCCGTTTGCATACATGTACATACGCGTACATGCACGTGCTCCCTCAGAATATAGAGTAGGCTTGAAGAGTTGTAATTCTCGACTCCTCGTTGATGTTAATTGGAGCTACACATTCGGGATCAGTGACCAAGATTATAAGCTAGCGCGTGATGTATACCAAATGAAATAGAAGTCGCACCATCAACATCAATAAGAACTCGATTTCTTAACAATGGCAGTTGAGTCGTGATAAGTAGAAGCAAATCTGACTTTCACTTTAAAGATGAGAATTAAATCGGAAGTTGAAAAGTATTATTCATAAATAACAGATCGGCATGCGAAACGAAGGATCATCGGTGATCCTTATACATATCGGTATGTCTAATCATAAAAGCTGAAAGAGTGAAGTATCTCAAATACGTCGAACGATGTTGATACGTGTTTCGGGCCTCGAGGCTCAACATTGCTTCGCAACGTCGGTACGACGATGTATTACGGTAATTGCGGAGGAGAGACATGGCTATGTCGGTACAAGGAGAAGTAGAAAGAGGGGCAGGTTTCTCTCAGGATGCACACGCAGCGGTGGTTTCCCGCAAGAGAAGGGACGTTGATTTGCCGGCAACGGAGTAGAAGCTGCGGGAGCAGCAAGCTCCCACTGCCGGAACCGGTGGTATCGGTGTCTAGAACTGCCGCGTGGGAGAGCCGCCCAAGAGTAGCCAACTTTTGTAGCGCGAAGGCCACGGTGAAAAAACGAAGACAAGAAAGTTTCCTTTTGCTCTGCACTCGAGTTAACACGAGAGATTCTCTCTCCCTCGTTGGTCTTGGACCGTGCACTCCTATGCCGGCAATAAGCTCACGGACACATCCGAGTACTTTTCCCCGTGTGTCTAATCCCGAGTTATATAACATGGAGTTAGTATGTATCTCGCTCTCTCGGCGCGTTAGCCCCATGGGAAACTCGCGAGATCCTTACCCACCGGGAAGATCCTTGAATCCACCACTCGCGGGATCGAGAAGACCGCGAGAGAGCGCCGAGTCGGAGAAGGAGCTGGAAAGACATGAGGGGCTGAACGAGGAAAAGGAGAGATGAGACCGCGCGCCGCACAACTCCGGAATATATATTGCCATTTGTTCTGCCCGGTATAAGGCAATATGTTTGTCAGTATCGGGGAATCGAACCTGAACTCCACGACCGGCGAACTCAGTGCGCTACATCACTAGCAATAGAGCGAGAAAGAGAGAAAAGGAAAAAAAATCACGAAAAAAGGGAGAGGGATCAACTATATGGTCGAGATCTTGACCGTTATTTTTCGAGTCGATGGGCATACGACTGAAGATGCCCCATGCTATGTACACTCGCTGCTTATGTTAGGGATCCCCGAGCATCGATCCTCCTAAGCATCGCTTCTACATTCATATGTGTAAGTATATAATATATATGAATATATGTATACAAAACACCCCCGAGACCAAAACATATACTCTACAGTATATCGGAGGGAAAACATCAATTTTGCTCTTATCCAATTCACGCCGCTCTTCTCCATGGTGTATATTTTCCTATCGTGTCACCCTAATAAGGAAATTAGTGCGATAAAACTTCCCGAACGTTGCTTCGGAAATTTACTAATAGTTGGTACAATTCAACACCTAATATTTATTACACCCATTCCTCCGCTGTACATAATCGTCTCGTGTGAAAAGGGAGAATTCTCTCACGACGTATTGACGGAGTATTAAAGAAGTAATTTATAGTTACCGACAATAGATCGTGAAATTACCAAATATTGATTTCTAAGACCTACCATCGTTTTTATACTCAACTTCTTCTAACTTTTTTTATGACTATGGTCTTCGAACGCGTCATTTTCTCATATTTTCTCATTGCAGCACAATGCAGTTGAAAATATTGTAAAAGTGTATATAGTGTGCCAGTAACATGTAATCGTTAGTCAGCGCGAGAGCACGAGTCTGCTAAACGACCGGTCACGCCCAAGCTCTCGGGTGAAACAAGTGTAATCTGCAAACGTCGATCACTATAGCGATTTACACTTCTTTCTTTCTGAACACCTCGCAGATAATTTACTTACGGTCAGTTGTATCTAAAATCCTCGAAATTCTTGCAAATTGCTAAAAAAAAGATCTCGATCTGTTTCATTGTTTCACATTCGAATTTTACCTGCACAAGTCTCGTATACTGCAATTCAATCTTCAATAAATATTCAAGATTATTCGTGTATTAATCAAATGATCTCGATTCAATAATCGAACTATTCCTCATCAACAAAAAGCGCAGCAACTATTTTAATTTATTTATTCAGATGTCCATACTCCTTTCACTCTCGGAGATCAGTTATGGATTTCACAATGAATCGCTAGAAAAAAATAACATAAAAAAGGAGAATCTGATAGAGTGGAGAAGGATCGAGAGGATATCTGCAGTGAAAGAGATGATGCAGCTTCCTGCGGTAGCTTCTACCGAAGCCTTCGGGGGGTCTCCGGTCGAGAGTAGAGGTGCAAACGTGATGCAGTTCACTCGTCAGGTTCAAGTATATAAACTGCAGATTCTTCTCGCTGTCCGTTTAAAGAGTAGAGAAAGACAGAGGTAAAGAATGTGAGACGGAAAGGCTCACACACGTTTGAAAAGAATACGTTCTTTAATGGGAGTGAGCGGCAAAGGGTTAAAGCGAAAGAATATGGATAAGATCATATCTCGATGCACTGAGGTGTAACTCTTCCGGTCCAGGGGTTGCGTGGAGTGCAGTGGTTGCTTCTGAAACTCTGCGAACGCTCAGAGCTATGGTGTAGTTTATAGGTATAAACAGTTTTCTCTATATACATATATCTCGAACTGGCTGCTGGCTATACGCGATGATGATAGCAGTAGCGAGAACCTGACGTGTCCGCAACTATGAGCGAATAAGAAGGAGGAACGAAATGTAAAGAAGCATTTCATCGTGAAGGCGTTTATAAAGACATACTTACCAATACGTATACCTCTTTCCATGCAAGATAACTCTGTAAGCACTCTACTATTATTCAACCATTTTTCTTCTGAATCCTTTTTATTATATGGCTCTAATTATAATAATCCATCTTTCGAAAGTTTATTATTACCATATTAAGATGTTTAATGGTATTTACGAGCGAGTGGCATTTTTTTCTGTTCTGCTCGGAGGATCACGAAAAGTAAAGGCGACTCTTTGCATCGTCGTAGCTCATGCGTAAAAGCAGAAGTCTTCACTTACTTCGTCGATAAATGGAGGTACGCGGTGCGTAGATAGAACGATATTCTCATTCACACAGTCATTGCGGCACGAGCCATAAGAATATACATATATGCAATGCTAATAATGACCATTAACGTATCGCTAAGTAGATACGTGATTACATCACTCTCACGGTCGTACTCTTGACCATATTGGAGCACTGTTATTTCTTCTCCCCGCGTTTCCTTCCCTCTTCGGCCACGCGTACTTGAAAAATGTGGGACAGTTCGCTCATAACGATGCTGATAGACTTTTATCCGGTGGCAGGTAGAAAAATATGTGCAGAAAAAATCACTCGCAAACGCGTGCTCAATTTCGACATTTCCACGGTTTTCCCATCGATGTTCAAGAAAAAAAATACGATCATTTTTTCTACCACCATACACAAGTGAGCCTTTCCGAAGCAAGCCAGTCAACAAGATTAATATTCGAATGAAACTATAACATAGTTAGCAGAGGGCATGGAACTGATTTCGTTATAGAGTAAAAAGAGATCCAGAATTATATACCGTTAGTAAATATAGGCATCGAGGTACATGCAATTTGTTTATTATTATACACAGGCCATCCTACGCATTATGGCTCAGGAGTCGACGAACCCAAACATTCTAAATACGTGTATAATATATGATATACATATAAGAGAAAAGTTCCGACAACGAGAGCAATCTTATTCGCGTTCTCTTTTTACCTGCGAAAAGTTTCTACAATGGCGCTAGGCAATGAATTATCGATTATTGGCTCCCGATAAATTAGCCTTTGGCATATTCATCGATTCATATACCGAAACTCTATGCTATCTCGTATCTATTCAATTTTTATATGATGCTCATGTAACTTTCTATTTAAAATAGATGTAGATCGATAAACTATTTAGGATGAACATTACTGTCGTATTTTCGAAAATTTAAATGATACAGACCGCAAATCGTGATGAGTTAAACTTTGTGTCGTGTTTTATCTTGAGTTACGAGTTGAAATAAGTGGAATTTGCGATTTTATGGGACATTGAGCGTGTAATGAGCGATTGGAAATAAGAAGTGGATTTAAAAAAGATACAGATGGTGAGGGTCAAACACGGGTCGGGCCTGTGTGCGATGTTTCATGTGTACATGCGGTTCTTGCACGTTGGAACATTCGCGGAGGGTTGAGCTCGTGCGCTCGCGTGAATCATGCAAATTGCCTGTGGGTATTCTCGTGATGTGGATTCTGTGTGTGAACGGGAACGTCACGGTACACACAGTCCGCACGTCAATCTTGATCTTTACCGCGTGTTTTATGGCATCTGACAGCTATCCCAGCGACTGATGTATTAATGACAGACCTCGAGACGTACCCGCAACATACGAGCGGTGGTTGAAAACTTGGGAGTGCGACAACGGGAGAATGAAACAATGATCTAGCTGGGTCAAAACACGAAAAACGTTCTTTCCACGAGTGTAAACACATATAACCATAATAATTACAAAATCGCAATGCTATTATAATAATTTATTCTCAGCAATTGATATTTTTTTTAAAAGTAAGTAAGTTTTTAAGTGTAGAGACATTCAAAGTCTTATCGATTTGTGTTTTTCAATTGCTTCAGAGCTGCCACCATTGTTATGTAAGAGTGAATTGCATTAAAGATATTTGAGCTCGATAAAAAGATAAAAAACAATGTATAATCTTAGATCCAGTTATAAATTAATTACCATCCCGATTTACGCTTACAGAATGGCAATGAAAATAGTCTTTTTCTCTTATATCTTTTAAACGACCGGGGCTTTGTGCGTTGGAAAATTGCGTCGAAAGTTTTTGCTAATACGCGCCTCTGTGGCAACTCGGTACAGAGAATGGGAAAGAGTGCGCCAGTGAATCTAAACGATACGCATTATCGTTTTACCGCTGAATAGAAGAGAAGGAAAAAAGAAAGAATAAGTGGAGCAAATTACGTATACGCGCGCGGTATATGACAATGACACACCTCGGGCTCCCTCTCCCGAGGTGCACACGCGAACGCGCTAACGGCGGCGGCAACGCGACAATAACGCCAGAAGGAGGAGGAAAAGGCAGCTCCTAGGTGAGGTGCACACTGCCGAGCCCTTGCCAAGTATTCATAAATAAATTTTAATGAAACTGTCCACATACCTGGCACACGCGAGACAGAAGGATATCAAGAACGCGCCCGTTCTTACGTGCACGTCTCGGTGAAAAAAGACGTATTTTTTGTCGGATAAGTTTGCAATTACACGGGACGTGCTCCAGTTCTCGTCTCAAAGCTATCGACAGCATTTTTTTTACCAAGCACTTCAACGCTTTGACGTAATTCTCTCAGAAAACTTGATTACCGTTGATAATAGTATTTGCGAATTTTCTATTATCTATTGATATTAATCCTACTAACGATTGTGTTTTTTTTCTTGTGAATAAGATACAAACTGTCCAAATCGGAAGGATTTGCTGGTGGACGCTTCGTACACTGCACGACGGAAGGTTCTTTATTCGTTCGGTCGAGAGCAGGATGTCGTGAAATCCTTCGAACACGTAATAGATGTAGTTTTGTACATACATATGTGGATGTATATATATATTTCCGAATATGCAGGTATACGTGCACCTTTGAGATATTTAGCTGTGATCGGATAAAACAAGCTGCTGCTCTAATCGCCGATCGACGTACGCCGTTGCTCTTTTTTCTCCCCTGGTAGAGCGTTATTTTATTACAGAGCGTTATTCGCGGTCTATCCCGTGTGTATACTCTTCGGAGTTGCGGGTTGAGAGGCGAGAGATCGTGTGAGCGCCCGCGGTGGCCGCGCATCTGAATCACGCTACTAACTAGACACTCCGAACGACCACTCGCTCAACGGTCAAGACCACCGCGGTACAAAATCGGAAAATTTACATTTGTAAATAAAAGGACTCAGGAAAAGAGAAAGTGTGAAAAGGCTGACCATAGTGGGAGGATTTTCCTTGGAAAGAAAACATTTGTTTAACTATAGCTGCTTTTTTGCATTTTTGTAAATATTGTTTTGGTATGTATAATTGAATACCATTTTGTTTTTCCAGTTTTTGTATTCTTTTTTTATAGTATTACTTTCAAGAAAAAATTCAATAGTAATTCATAACTTGGGAAAAATAAACGATTTTACCGTACGTTTTTGCTGACTCTGATTTGAAAACGAGGTACACAATAGCAGAGTGAGGTGAGTCTAAAGCGTGAGGAAAGTGTCACTTTTGCCCCTGAAAATATTGATTTGAACCGCATGTGAAAAATGACACTTCCCTACAAACAGATCAAAAATGTAAATTCTCTTTGCAGTTATGTTGAAAGACAATATTTTTACGTTTGATTCGAACAACGCAAACTATGACGAGATTTCAGTTGTAAATCGGAGAAAAAATCTTTTATGATTTATGACGAAAGTAATAAGCAGTTTTCAAACAATCTAATACAAAAATTATACTTCAACGAGAGTATGTCGAATGTGCAATCCGACGAGACATTCAATCAATTTCTCTTCACACATTACATTTTTTCCCATCGCGGAACAATAATTGTCGTGCATGTAGAAAAAACTATGTTCAATAAAGCTTAAAGTCGAATATCCTTTAAGATATTATATTGCTTTTCTGTATACATAGGAAAATATCGTACACGACTGAGGCTTTCTTTCGTTCTTGTGTACAACGTTCGCTCGCGCGCGCTGTTACATTGCCTTATCGGCAAATCGCCGGCTAATCATCATCAATCACTATCGAGCATTGAGACCGTAAGTATATGTACAGTTGAGTACGGAGCTATACAACCTCCCCTCTATGAACCTTTCTCTCTTACCAGACGCCGAAGAATAAACGCCGATACTCGGTGAGGAAAAAATATGCTTTTTTCAACTCTTTTTTAAAACAATGTTTTTCATAGTTTTGTTCCATAAACTGGTATATATGCAATATGTACAACGACTCATACACTCAAGTATTTACAAACAAGAACATCGTCTCTGTATTATATCGAGTCTAGCAAGTGACTTTCATCTGCGGGTATTAAATGAAAGACAGTCGTGTTTTTTGCTCTTGATGAGCCTGATATGTCAGAGTAAACCTAGAGTTCTGTACGAATATACTTGGATGTACGTTACATTAATGTATTCCATGGCGAAACAATCTTTGCAATCGCTTGTCACAGAATTGGTGTCTTTTTCTTCCTATTAGAGAAATTACTATATTTATAATGGAGCTGTTTTTCCTCTCGCGATGGAAGAACGACGAGAGCCGTGAGAGCCAAAGGTTTCGAGGGGCGCGAGATTAAGACGCGCGTTCTTCGGTCGACCGAGTTAACAAGTACAAGGCGCAATGAGGGTGTAACTCACGGTAGTTACGGAATGATTAGAACCATTCGGTGTAGGAGTTGGTATACATCTGATCGGACGACGACCCGGGGATCTCTTTCTGATTCACGAGCTCACGGAATTTCAGTGCTCTGTCGCCTCAAAAAGTTTAGCTCTCTCCACAACCACCGAAGTACGCGCGTTCGTACAAGCGAAATCGCCGATTGCTGTCTGCTCGCATCGTGTCTTGACACCGCAAGAGCCACACGAAAAAGAATGAATGGTCAGTTAACGAGAGCAAACCTGTTAATGAATTTCTCATTTGTTTCATCTACCCTATTCGTGGATCCGACGACTTCACTTCGTACGTGCCAAAACATTCAATCGGAGATGTAGGTTTTGACCAAAGAAATATTTAATCAAAACTGAAAAGGTCGATTTGCAACGATGAGAAAAAGCGGAGTTTAAAATTAGGTGATTTAATAATGGCAAAAGAATTTTGAAAAATACAAGATCGGAAATCAAATACTGCGTGGGTTGCTCGGCGTTCAAGACCTCAACGACAACTCTGTCTATTTTGACATTTTTTCTCGCTTATATACTAATTCAAGTGCACACAGGTCGCTCTGTTCGCCGCGTAACCTTTACCTCCTCTCATATACCTGGCCGCGTCGCATCGGGTCTATTTTCTTTTTTATTGTTCTCCTGATTTTTGCTGCTACAGAGATGTATTAAAAACAAATTCGAAAAAATATATCGAGAACTAATCAGAGTTGATCCATTATTTTTGTTTACGTAAAAAATAGTTCTTAATTCTCAGTTGAAAAAACGATAAATGGAAACATTTTTTAGAAGAACAAATGACGATCAACCGCCACGATTAACGAACTGTTTACATAATGAAGGTGCAAAGAGGGAAGAAGCCAGAAGAGATAAATTTTTCTACCACTCGGCGAGATATTGTCAAAAGAGAGTATCGCCAGCAGTCTTGAATTCTCTGGATCGACTTTAACGAAGCTTTATGGTCTCGACACGCCCTCTACGTGTGCGTGTCAAATGATCCATATATATTATCGTTTTATATAAAAACAAATATATAGTCATTCGGTTGGGGGGAAAGGCGTGCGTGGATCACGAAATAATCCTTGAAAGTCCCGCCAGCAGCGACGAAGTTATACGATGTACCGTAAATCTGTAATGAAGCTCGATAGATCTTGCTGTAACGAACGGCATTTGCGATGTCTTCGACACGAATATGCACGCACGAATAAAACGATTGTTTGTGTGTACATAGAGAGTCCATCAGAGAGCGAGAAGGAGGGGTCAACTGTGAGCCAAAGAGACACGGGAATATAAATGAGAGAATGAATATGCATGCACAGATACGAGAGTATGAAAGATTCCGAGGGTACAAAAAATCACGGTCCCAGTAAACTTCTATGAAGACGAGCTTGTACGATATTAAAAGGAAAGATTTCTACTTAGCCTTGCGCATTTCCATACGTTTTTCTCCACAAACCTCGTCCATGAGTTAACAGAAACGTGATGAGACGTTTCTGAATAATGAACTGAATATGTTATGGCGTTACTTGAATTTTAACCCTCGAGGGTGTATACGGGCTTGAAGGAACAGAAAAAAGGAGGAAAAATGATTCGGGTGCAAAAAGCTACGCGACTTTTTACGAGTCCGCTCGCTCTCTGGTAATGAAGTAAAAACGATCATTATAGCCGGGCATCTCGCGTGTATGTATAACTTTACTGATAGTTTTGCCTAGTTAGACACTTCTCGTGATTGAGGAACATTTATTATTCTGTTCGATGAGGATGCGAGGAAAACCTTCAACGTCATAGAGTAACTCTATGGACAACTTTGAAACTATGATGATAATGATTGGTAGTATAATGAAGTAAATACACTTGGGATAACAATCAAGATTCTTTCACGATTACACAGTCTTCTCGATTTAACAGCCAAAAAACGAAGATTTGAACCTTTTTGTGATTATTTTGACGCAATTTCATTGTGTAATGATTTCAATGTGATATTTCATCATTCCAATGTAGAGCCACGGCAGTATCTTGACGCCAAGTAATAAAAAACGGATAACTACATGAAAATTTAAAATCGTCCAGAGAGTACAGTACTTACAGTATAAAAATCTGCTTTTTTTAATTCTTTCCATCTCATTTTCCAAATATCTTTAAGGTAGTCCTCTCGCTGCAGCAATTCCATTAGATTTCGTAGAAAATTTGCACAAACATTCTTTAATGCGATATGCACAAGTGTGCACAATTTCGGGGGCTTATACCGACTGAAAAATCAAAATATTTATAAAAATCGAAATGTACAACCTATGCCTAAGACGATATTCCCTGAGATATGCACAGTGTCTATGTTGACCCCCAATTAGATACGATCGCAACTATCGAAGCCCACATGGAGAAAAGTTCAGTCGAACAAGTTTTTGTATCAGTTTGGTCTGATCCACTACATATATCGAACGCTTTCGCCAAAATCGGAGAGTACCAAAAAACGGTGACTTCACGCTTATCCATTACTTTTCTCACGAAGTTAAGAACTTTAATTAAAGCAGTTTGTGGGAATCTACTCTTCAAAAACCGAATTGATGACTATGAAATCTGATTGGTTAGGTCTCCATGTCAGCGAGGACAATCCGCTATAGGACAATCTTCAAAATTCCACCAAGAATCGAAACCGCGCTACAATCTGCCGATGATCCTAGTTCGCTGATCTTAAGAATCAGAATGGTCAAAGAACGTTTCCAGAATTCAGAATATTTGGCTATGTTGAGAGAGCTGTTGAAACATCTACGTGTTACGTCTTCACGAGCTCTGCGTGATTTTTGGAGGATGCAACACAGGTGTTTGATCTCTTTTTCGGGTCAAGACCTTCAAGTCCTTTACCCAGGGACGGTGATGTTACGTCTCGCTTCACATCCATATGAAAAATAATTTAATCAAGGAAAGGGAGTACAAGTACCTATATGCAAAAATAATCAATATGTACTTAAGTAATAATCGAGAAAATGCATAGTACAGAAGAAGTTCCATGATTGGCCTTTGGAAATTTAACCCAAAAAACAAAACTATAAAACAGGGGACACTGCGCTACAAACGATATCATCGGTAGTAAGACGGGACCAAAAGAGACATTCGTCACGGAAGAGGTAACTACGTACTACATGGTCATACCAAACGCTAGGAAACCTAAGAGCGAAGAATTAGGAAAAACAGAAAAGGAGGAATACCGATCAATACACCTGGTGACGCCAAACCGGCGATGATGACTAATCTTTTGCTCCTCAAGAGGGAGAAGCACCGATCAATACACCTGGCACCGGTGAGCTGACCAATTTTACGCGAAGTACCGATGGACCACTGAGGAACAATAAGATACCCTTTGGGAGGGGGCCGCGCACGACAAAATTCAACAGCCTAACCCTATGGCCAACGCCTCATGAGGTGTCGCGTCATTGACACCCCCAGGAATCACCTGACATTTTCTAGAAACAGGGGGAGGAAATTCTGAGTTAGAAGCCTGACCGAAACTGTACCACAAGGCTTCCGTGTACAGTCATCTTCAGAAATTCACATACCGTGGACCCGTGCGTCGCGTTTCAAGTCTTCCATCGAAAAAGGACTTGAAGCGAAAATCAATGCTTCGAATATTTCAAACTCCGATATTGCGGAACCTTCAAATGATTCAGTGTCTTACACTTGTGTTAGAATCAAATATTATTGGACTTCGTTACATGGACAGTACTAGTAAAAACGTAGAGTGTGTATTAGATGTAGTAATAAAATCATATATTTCAAACGGATACCAACAATAATTCAGTGAATTAATTCTTTGCCGAGTAAGTAAATTACTTGGCTCGAAAGAGACATCGAATACCTGTGTTGCATCCTCCACTAATCACTCAGAATTCGCGGGGACGTAACAGTGATCACGTCTTTTGATATGGGAAGTGCGACAGGAGAGTAGAATGCAGTGCAGTGAAGAGTGGATTCTCGAGTTGTGTTTCACTTACTCGGTAATGGAATTAGTTTGCTGAATTGACGTTGGCTTAAAATTCTTTTTATTTCTACAAAACGGTTACACTTTACGATTTTCACGGTGATAATTTTGTGACAGATAATAATTGGAATTAAGCACAAGTACAGTGACAGAAACTAAGTGATCCCGAAGTTTTTCACGATTAGTGAACTCGGAATGGTCAAGGCACTGAAGATTTCACTCTGAGTCTTTTTCCGGTGGTAAACTCAGCAACGACGCAGGGTTGCCATGATATGAAAATGCCAGAAGATGACTGCCCGGAACCCTCGCGATCCCGGGGTTTTATACGGTTTTGGTCCGGAACTTCTGGCAACTTCGATCCAAAACTTCCTCCCCTTCTTTGTAAAATGAGTTGGATTGATTAAATGTTGTCTTGCGTGACTCCCTTCCCTATGGCTGAGTGGCCCAGGGAAGACACAAAACTGCATGAAACAGCTGACAATAGTTATATGTATATGAATTAGCAGAAGAACGCTGTAGCAATATTATTTCGCGATCCTACTACGGAAGTATTTCAAGTGTTTTTTTAGTTTGAACTTCACTCAATAACAAAATTAGGAAAGTAATCGGTCGCCAATAAATTGTAAAATTAAAATAACGAATTTTCACTATTTTATTGGTGACCAAAATTAGTTGCATTTTTGAGTCACAAGTTACGTTCGAACCTCCTCAAGTAAAAGCGTAGATACTTACAGTGACTGCGAATTCAGAACCCAACTATTCTTACTTCTATTAACACTTGAAAATATTGTTTAGATTTGAAATAAGGCAAACATTTGTTCAAAAAATCCATCAATATGTTGAAAAGAGTAAGAAAAACTTGATATCCGAAGAAGTTTAACACCTCCTAGATTTTTGTTAGAATTTATTGAAAACAATCACGTCTTCTGGACGATTTATACGAGTCGATTGATCAGTCTTTCTCCGTATTAATGCTTATAGCCCGGAGCGTGGAGTATCAAGGGAAAGAGAGGAAGCGAGAAAAGCGATGAAAAAGAAGAGAGATATTCCTTCGTAATACGTGCAATGTATAGTTAGTCTCGGTGTATGCGCTCTCCTGAGATCCGCAGCAGCGTCGGGGTACCTAGTTACACGGTGCCCGGTGACTAATGAACCTTTACAGTCACCTTATGTCCGACTCGCGGGAGTACCGAAGTAAGTTTATTGCCGATGCTAATTCACGAGTTGCGGCAATTAGTGGACGTTGCGAGGCGCGCACACACGCTCGGGCACGCACGTGTACACGTCTACGTGTGCAAGAACGTGTATAGAAAAAGAGAGAGAGAATGAGAGATTCTCAATAGACCGAAGGAATAGATCGGCGAAAGGAAGAGAGCCGAGTGAAAAAAAAACGTGAGAGGGTCGATATACGAGGAGCCTCTCTGGGAATTACTCACACGTGGATGTTCCATCCTGGAACGATTTTCTGTAAGAACGTACCATTAAATCCGAGCCAAATTTATCGTGACAATAGGGAAATGAAAACAATAAAAAACGAATAATCTCTAGCTTGAATTCTGATGTCGCAAAAAATACAATGTTACTTTGTTCTTTATCATTAACAGTGCGAGGACAATTATCGATAAAATTAGAATTCAATTATATCCGCCTTGTCAGTTTCAACAGACTTCTACGTGAAAAATAAGGACTAAGCTCCTTCACCGCCAGACAGGAATTATGAAAGAAAATGTCGAATCCGTACACTTATTTCTAATGACTATTTGATTGCACACTCCCGAGGAAAATGGCAGAACTCTCTGATTGACCTGAGAGGAAAATATATAAGCGTACGTACAAAATAGCTCTCGTCATGAAATGCGAAATTAAGGGAAAAAAGAAATAACGTACCAAAGTACAAACGAACAGGCGGCTCGTAATAATTTGTACAGTAGCGCAACTCATCACGTCATTTTTGTAACTCATGTGCGTCATTCGCTCTCTCACCGTGCTTAACACTCTGGACGGCCAAATTTTGGAGAACTCGAGGACGCGAGTGCTCGTCTCTTTGCGGAAACGCGATACGCCCGAGGGAACGTTTCGTCTTGTGTGGCCGATTAAGATCTCGTATAAAATCTTCCGCGCACTTGCTGCAAACTGCTTTCTTTGACCACGTGGATAAATTAAAGTAAAATTAAAAAGGGAAGGACGATAAAAATTTACTCGCGAATTATCAGCGACGAAAACGCCCGAAAATTCTTCCGTCAGGATTTTAATCTCATTACCATCCTCATCTTCTCACGTTACTCGCACATCGTTGACAAGAAATATTACAATCATTACATAAACATATTTCACAAATTCTGGATTTCTGAATTTTATCTCGACAATTCACCATAAATTTGTTCGTGAATTTATGAAAAAATATAAAGATTCCTGATTTAAAGAAGAATCCCAAAAAATATTTAAAAACGTATCCTTCAAGAATTACGAGCGGTTTTATTTTAAACGTGTATGTCAGCGCGTGTTAAAAAGTTTGCAAAAATCAATCCGTGTATGGAGTAAGTACCACGGAAGATGAAAAATTCACTTTGAATACGTATCCTCCATCAAGAAGTACGCACGCAAAGAGTTTTTTTGAGATGATCGAGGAACGTACGGATACCAATCGGTGCATTGAACTGCAGGCGGGAGCTGTTTTACATGTAGAATCTCATACGCGTACTCTCTGAAACGTGTATAGGTACTGAAAGGGAGAAAAGCGGCGGCTCGTAAAAGAGGAACAAGCACGAGACACGCCCAGATTTTAACTGTAAGGACCAATTCGTTATGGTTCTTGAGTTCCGAGTCAACTTCGGACCGGATTCCCCTTTTGGCGCGAGAAAAACCTTTGCGTATATACGTAGATAAACGCATATAGATAGGTCCACCGCTGCCTACATAATAATGTACGACGTGTCGAACGCAATCGGTACCAGGGACTTGCATAAAATAAGAGGAAAAAAACGAAGAGAAGAATCAACGATCGTAAAGAGGAAAAAGAAGGAAGAAATCTCGCTTTCCCTTTTGAAGAAAGAGAAATGTAAATGAACTGCCAAATCAAGAGGCATGACTAGACCGGAATTATTCAATTCAACGAGAATGAACTATGCTCATTAAAAATTCGCCAAACACGGATTCTCTCTCTAGAGCTCTTTTAAGATCCGAATTTTACGCGAATTGCGAACGCGAAATTTCACGGGTCCGATGCGTCACAATTCGGCGAAAAGTCTCCAAGAATAATCGACAGATTTAACGAGGAGAAAAAAATGAAGATAATCGCTTCCAGCTTATTACTTGTAAAAAATTACAAAGATAAATTTCAGCTACCTCACACAGCGGATTTCAATGCGAACAAACACTCGGGAGCTCTCGCATTCGACATTTCGATAATGTAATTGATGTCCGTCTACCGAATAATATCCTCTGTGCTGGTCAAAAAAATATACATGTATATTGTGTATCCTTTGCCTTCATGTTTAAACTCGAATATTCGCATGATGTATTATTTCTCCAATTAATCCTTACCGAAATTCTCGGTTATTTCGAATTTTATGGCAGTGCGCGCTTAAAACGACCATTATTTATTTTCAGGCTGAGACTTTAAAATTTTCCGAACCCCGAACATAACGACCCATCATTTTCTGGGATAACTGTTTTTAATTTATTTATTTTTTACTTCCACTTTTCGAAATGTTTTTTCTGCTGAAAATATAAATTTTTTCCTTGGTAAAAAAATAAATTTAGATTCCATATCCAAAGTTGCATTCTCGCAGTAACGGTATCATTAACGACGAAAATACTATAGTGCCGGTAAACATATTTAGTCTCTCCCCATGTGAGTGAATGTGCTACTGGAGAGGGAGAAGGGACCTCGCCGCACTCACGGCGTGTTTCCAATTAATTCGAGCCTAAGTTGGCGCGCGCCCGGTCACATAACGCTGGGCGATGCATAATTAGCATTTACTGCCAAGGGATCGGCTCGCGAGCATTTGGATCTGAATATAATATCTCCAGCGTGTGGCACGTCCCGCAAGAACTTTTGATACGCGAATATAGATTTATATTATAATGTATTAACGTTACGATCTTGGCAAGTCATCGTCTGCAAAGTCGCGAGGGCCGCTAAATTGCGAATGGAAAAACTTGTCTCGCAAACTAAACGCGTAATATGCGCCTTTTCCATATAAGAGAGAGCGCGGGACACGCCCGTATCCTCGTCGCCGGAGTAAATGGGCTCACGCACGAGACTGCATTTGTAGTCGAATCACTCCGTTGGGAGAAGATCGGCAAAGCGGCAATTTCGCTCAAAGACCCAACATGGGTGGTGGGATTATTTCCTCTCTCGTCCTCGATATATATAGCTCGGTGATTGAACCGAAGTCACGAGAAAATCGATTTTTCTCTGACGTTTAATATTTTTTTCGACTTATTTGTACAGCCGAATGAAAATATGTGTTAACATATACGATATGAGTGGAAGTTTATTGAAGTTATTTTTGATCAATACTGTAATTTACGTTGATTTGAATGATGGAAATCCTCAGTGAAGGAAAGTGGAAGATTGACCGAGAAAATAATCCAGAAATAGCGAAATGATATTTTCACTACAAATTCGCATCATCATCAGTGCCGATGTGCCGAGAGGCGCGTCGTAAAAGGAACCGCCTCGGTGGACCGCGCGCCTCTCTTTGTACGTTTCATAGCGAAGTGGATCGCAATGAGTACGAGGTTATTGCTGAGAAAGTCTATATACAATATAAATTATTAGACACAGCACACATACAATTTTCCCAATAACTTTTGCACGCGTTTGAATTCCACGTGTGTACAGAATCGCACACGATAGTTTCGATCGTGAGTAAAAGTGGCCGCGAGGTTGATATGTTGCCTGCTCTTCGGAAACGCAGATTTGTAATCGAGAGCAAATGTAGCTTAATAAATGTACGGTGAGAAAAATGGATTAATTCGATTTTGAAATTTTCTTTCGCAATGATGAAAATAATCCTCGTGATATTTTTCGTTGCCGTATGAAATCTCCAATGTGGATCAGTCATCTCTCATTGGAGCAGACTGCGGAGCGAAAGAGATTGCATTGACCATCGTACATGGAGGATCGAGTGTACACTCTCGGTGCGTGTTTTCTACCCTCGTGTAGTAAAGTTTACAACGTGGTTGCGCAAAAGTCTCGTTACTACAGTGTAATGCATCGGAGATCGAAATATCGGTACGGCATCGGATCGTGTGGTTTCCATGGCACCCGACCGCGGATAACTCGCCCGTTAATTACGCTAATTGACGCATCGATTTCGTGAGGGAGTACAAATGGTCGAGGAGAAGGGATAAGCTGCAATCATGAGTGTTATTCGCCTGGTCTGAGAAACGGGACATATACTTGATTCGGTTAAGCAGTCCATCATTCGAGCGGGGAGTCTATTGGTTAATGTACCATACTATTAACCGATATTCTTACCTCTATTATACGCGCTGTATTCCTGATGTTGCTGTATGCACTAAAATAAAAGTATCACACATATGTGCAACGAGGGCACTTTCATTTTCAGTTCACCGATCGCCGAAGGGCAATTATTGGGAGCGAGGATTTACCGAGACATGCGATCAATATCGTAGGTGATCTTTATTCTTACCGTTGTCCCGATAATGAATTCAATGCAAAAAGCTTTTCATTCTTGAGTAAAATCTAAATACGAAAATTCCGACACGCCTTTTATAATCAGTACTCGCTGAATTAATTACCGAGCGCAAATTGCATTTATGTCGAGATTCGTCCTCGTGCAGCAGGCATTAAATCCACCGTTTTGATGAACCAGCGCGAGTTCCTGGTTCGAATAACGAAGCTGAAATTCGTTTGACGTGAAAGCCACGAGCTTAGAGAGTCTAAGGATAATTCGAAGGGCGTGCACACGCTGTTTCTTTATCCAATATATATTTATGTATGTACGTCTGTACTGCGGGTAATGATCACCGCTGCACTCACTTTGGCATCCAGAGCACACAGTTCTGCATTAACTCTCCGCTCTTCTCATGCCAGAGGCTAACCCAGACCTAAATTATTGTGCTCTTCTCCTCCGGCTTCGAGGCCACCACTCACCACTCCGGCCAACAACGAGAGTGAGACATAAATATAGGCGGAGTAGTTAAAGCTACGGTAGTAAGATTGGATCCAACGCATTCCGCGAATGCCGCGCTCATCACGCGAAACATTGAAATTGATGCTCTGCTACCGTCCTTCATTTTTTCTGCCTCTGACATTGTATCTCAGTTTGTCGTCTTCACCTTCAGCTAGCTCAGAATCCTCCAAGAACTTTTGAATATCTTCGACCGTTTGTAAATCATGTGATTGATGAAATACGGACAAATTCGTAAAACTCAAATCTGCAATAAAAAGAAACTGGGTTGAACGCATGCTGCGAATAACGTGAAACATTGAAATTGATACTTCGCTACAGTCCTAATAATGAACAAACTCAATACTATGCCGGCAACATTTTTTCAATCCTATTGTACCCCTAGATATATATTATTTCAATCATATTACATATAAAATGTCGTTGATCAAAGACGAGAAAATTCGTTAAAATAACGTCAGGCAATAGTTTTTATTCCTTTAGACCCCTTAGAAAGATTAACGTATCGGTGTTTGCAGGGTTTACATACGACAACATTACGCTTCGCTCACTCTCGACACTGATCCCAAAGTTATACACGCTGTCTCTTAAGCGGCTCTGCGCAATCTTCGGTGCGTTAATCTAATTAATCTTTACGAGTGTAATTAGCGAGTAAAAAAGTCGGGCTGGTTCTTGAATTGTGTCGAAGGCTCTAAGGAATTAAGAAAGGAAGGGGAGTCTCAATGTTCCATCTTCACTCGGCATTCGCGTTCGGATTGGAGAAAAAGCGAAAGAGACTTTCCTTTATCTTCACGAGAGTAGCGCGGTACACGAGTATCCCATTTCCAGGCAGTTTGGCGATTCTGATTGCAATACTTTTGAGACTCTCCAGCCTTGCGTTCAGAATGACCGAAGAAGACGACAGGGGATAGAAAGAGACAAGAATAATAATAATAAAAAAAAAATTCAGACACAGAGAGAGCAGTGGCAAACATGTTCGAGACCTCAAGACCCTCCGCCCTTTTTTTAATTATAACTCATCTATATATTCTTATCGACTTTCCATTGGTCACGTTTGTCGAAGGAACATTTTCGTCCACGCTCGTCGATCGTCGGTGAAACGCAGCGCAACAAGGACGGAGCGAGACGGGGAGAAAGCTTCGTACGTTTTATCTTAATGCACAAGAGGAGACGGCTAACGTGCGAATATTCTCATATCGTCGGTCTCGCGAGCGCGCGACACCACGCGCGGCCCCCAACAGATATATTGGGCAGTTAATGCCTTGACATTTTCTAATTAGTTTGCCGGCACCCCGGCAGCAAAAGACACGCGCGTGTCCGTCCATAAGATGTTATACTCGAGTGCTCTCGCCGCGCACGTTCCGAAGATTACTTTTTTTCTCTATTAACCGACGGAAAGCCGCAATTATCAATTCTATTACTTTGTGGATACACTGGACCTCGCACATGTAAACTTCATTTAACTACAACTCAGGGATTAAGTTTTAGCAAGTCCGCAATTACTTATACTTATATAAATTGTAAAACGAGAGAAAATATTTACCGAAGGTAAAAGTATTCTCGGCTGTATTACTAAAACTTGTTAACAAGCGAAAACACTCGATCGGAGGTGGACATTTGTTTAGAAATAAAAAATTAAATTATGTGGAAAATCACGCTTAAAATAAGTAGACCATGAAGCATTTAATTTTTGGCAAAGATGTCTGCCTCTCTTCGGTATTCCGTTATACATTTGTACGCACGTGGAAGAAGCTTTTTTTATATCACGACGTAAAAAAATACCCCCATCGCCACCGACGTCGTCACTGTCGACGACTGGATTCGCATTATACGCACATTCGATCGTCGCAGTTTTGGCACAAGCAGAAAACCTCCAGAGTCATTTTATATCCGGACGCGGACACAGGTACGCAAGCGTGCATACACGGGACTTACATGCCATGCTTTTTCTGATAAAATAATGTAAATGAAGTGGCAGAGTGGGACATAATTTCAAATGAGAATCATGGGAGGGCCGATCGCTGTATAGTTATACATTTGATGTCAGTAATATCGACTCTCTCTCTCTCTTGCTCCCTCGTTCGTCTTTAGTGGAAAAAGTAAGAAATATAGAGAGAGAGAGGAAGGTCTGACCGATGCGCGCAGCTGTGGACTCGATCTTGCGTTGGACATAAATACGATTTTCGCGGATGCCTTCGCGACATCGTCGAGACTCTCTCTTTCTTGCACTTTCCGAAAAAAAGAACGCAAAAGTAAAAAAGAACGAACGCAATGAGTCGGACAAGAGCAATAAAGTACAGGGCGATCGTAAGAAAGCCCGAAAAGAATCTTCCAGAGACCAAATAATCTGCATTCGTGTATCAAGAAAATTGAAATTGCAAATAATAATAAAATGGAAAAAATATTTAAACCTGAAGCGGAAATTGAACTGAATACATAAACTTGCACACCTTTTGTTTCGTAATTTCCTCAATATCAAAAAATAAACGAAAATCCATAAATATTCAAGTTCCGTTAACGGTAATGCGTGTAACGTTTTAAAAGTGTTGTACGTATTCAGATACATCGAAGTCGATCGAAGATAGGCGTTTGATTGATCGATGAAGATCGTTGGAAGGTCGAATTCGAGACCTTTGCCTCAACGAGAAATAAATCCTGAGAAAATGCCCGTGCAACTTTGTCGTGTAAGCTCCTCGTTATAATTGCGAAGAAAACGGACACGGTGAGGCTATTCCTCTATACGTATACAAGCAACATGCATTGCATACGTGAGCGGAGACAGAGAGAAAAGAAAGAGAAGGAGGAGCGGAAGGGAGAAGAGTTCTTCGCGCTGTATAGCGATTTTCTCACGGTTACTCCGGCAATCTCTCTCTTCCTCTCTGCATGCTCCGCGGAGAGATATCTACGCGGGAAAGACTGCGAGAACTCCGAAGAAGAAGAAGAAGAACATGAAGAAGAAGAGGAAGGAGAGGAGAAAAAGTGAGACAGTGCGGGATGGCGATCGCTAGGAAGAGCCAAGAGAATGAGAAGGGCGATTTTCAGGGAGATGGATCGACGAACGCCTCTCACAACTGCACGAGAGAGAAAGAGAAAAGAAAGCGTGTATATCGCGAGTACAAAAGCCCTTCTATGTGTATTGCTTCTGTCCCTATCTAACGCGCGCCGAAGAAGCTCCAAAGGTAGAATCACGCCGAAGAGGGTTGACTGATTTGTGTGAACGAGACTCCGTCGCCTTCTATCCGGCTCTACTTAAATGGGAATAAACGACACACGTGAGACTCGCAAGTGTATCACAAACATACACAAATACACATACACACAGAGGTAAATCTAGAATCGAACTGGAGGAAGCAGAAGCAAAGGAGAACGGTGGAATTGTTTTGCAGATCGTGAAAGGTTCGCGAATATTTCGAATTTGCCCTTTACAACTTTTTCATAAATGTACATTTTCATATGATAAACTGAGATTGAAAATTTCCACCCAATTTCGTTTATGAAATCGTCAAATTCTTGACATTCTTCGTAAATTTGTTTCTGCGTGTACCTGCAAGTTGTATCTTTGAATATGAATGAACTACAAATAATGTAAGAAATGTTGAGATGAATGATTTTTAACGAAGTTTCCGTTCCATATTCTGCGAACCTACATTTCTGGAAGTATATGAATTATTCAAATTATCATTTGGCGGAAGAAAAACGAAGAAGGGGTGGAGCAAAATCTTAATATCGACGATTAATCCGAAACTAATTATGCAATGTTAATATGCTTACACAAGGAAAATCCCTCTCACCTCACACGCTGTAATACTGTATAATATGCTGGTCGAGACGTTCCTGAGACAAGATCCGCATCAGGAACTGTTTCTTCTCTCCATAATTGCCGTGTTGCCACACACGCAATAAATTACTCCTGGCGAGAGCCAAACTCCCGCCTTCCCGCGATATCTACCACGGATACGTGTGTCCTGCACTTGATTCCCGGAAGTGCAAGCTACAAGATCCTTTTTCCTCATACTTTCCTCTCGTCATTCTTTATTCCCGAAAACAGCACAATTTACAAGTTCTTTTATTAAAATTCTATCTTGAAAATTAATTGCTTTTAAAGTAGCTTAATTGTACAAGTCATGTCTTGAATTAATTGATGAGTTGTTGCTTTTTTTTAATTTATGGAATGAAATTTTTAAACGGTCGCGATGAACGTCGTGAAATTTTCTTTCGCTTTCTTTTTCCGATCGTTCATCAATCTTGCTCTCTTTTTCTTTGTGGAATAAAGGGTTGCGATAGGCGAGGCAAAGGAACGACGACATCCGAGTGCCCAGCCCAGTCGGCGATCGCAATAAAAATCAGACTCGATCCGACAAACGTGGGCGCTCGCATTCTATCTCATTCTCTCATTCAGTGATGCTCCGGGACCACGGCAACGATATTTTTTCCGGATAGCTAAATGGAAGAACGGTGTTGTGCCGCGCCCCATCAGTACCAGGAGCGCCGAGCACGTTTAATACCTATACACAGGAACTGGCCTTCCAACTGCTTCGTCTCTTCTTCCGTATACACACCCAGCCAACTTTGCGTCACGAATTCACGTGTTCCTTCCATCGAGTTATCCATGACAAGGGAAAACGCTCAGGACAATTATTATTCAGTAGGAAAGCTCACGAGATACCATTCTACCTTTCGGACTGATCCTTTCAATGAAACGTTTGATTATAGTTCCGTCGTTCATTATTTTTTATCGACTTTCTCAATTATCCCTGTACTCTTAAGAGGAATGCTAAATTTATAACCATTTTTCTGAGTAAGAATACTTTCTGTACAAAAATAGAGCAGGGGGGGGGGCAAATAGGATACTTAAGAAAATCTTACGATTCCAAATGTTTAGTTATGCTAGAATCTTTTTAGTAGTTATGTTTAGAATCTTTTGTTTTTTAATTACAATTTAAAGGAAGAAATAAAATTTTTAGCTGACATGAAAAAAAAATTTTATTAGCGAACAAGATGAGGTACCCTTCCAAAAAGCAAGAAAATTTTTTTTCATATAATTTGTTAACTTAACATCTCAGGGGCTCAGGGTTGACCCGGGCAAAACTGAGATGGTACTCTTCACGCAAAGAAGGATCCTCAAAATCAAGGCACCGAAAATATTTGGCACTCAACTCGGCTTCGCGCAGCAGGTCAAATACCTCGGAGTTTGGCTTGATGCGAGGCTCAATTGGGGGCCTCACATTACTAAATAGGCTACGTAGGCCAAATGTACCTTCTGGGCCTGCAAGAGGCTATTTGGAAATCAGTGGGAGATTAAACCAACGATTGTCAAGTAGATTTACTCGGCAATCGTAATTTCCCAAATCACCTATGCCTCTATTGTGTGGTGGCTCGCACTCAGAAGGGCTACCCACGAGAAACGATTGGATAGAGTTTTCAGACTCGTTGCGCTCGGTATCACTGGTGCCGTATATATATGAAATCATGAAGTGCAAAGGACTGCTGAATGACATCGGCCATCAAAACAGGGTCAAGGTACTTTGGGTACCAGGCCACTGTGGCATTGAAGGTAATGAGAGGGCCAATGCTTTAGCACGGCAAATAGCAGCCTGCTATACAGGCTTACTGGTAATCGGGGTGTCGGTGGATGCAATCAGGGGCCCTGACCATCGACACTCAAAGACAATTTTTAAGGTGCCGTCGCTAGAGCTGGTGACCCGTTTACTAGGTTTGAGCCGCTCTCAACTGAGGTGTGTGACGGGCCTGGTAACGGGACACTGGTTGACGGGGGCACACATTCACCGTGTTGGACTTGCTGCTGATGCGACATGTCCACGGTGCAAACAGGCAGAGGAAACCCCGCTGCACGTCATTGCTCACTGCCCGGAACTAGACGAGCTTAGGTTTGAAGTTTTCGGTAGTATGAGATTGGATAGCATGGAACTTGGGACGTTATGCTTAAACAACCTCCTGTGTTTTGCAGAGCTGGTGGGGCTCAACCTCAAGTCACCATAGAAATTCTCTGTCGGCGCCCTGCAGGGCCCGCACACATTGGTCTCAGTAACTCGATTGCGCGGACTCGCCGGCCCATCGCAAAATCAAAATCAAAAATCAGCTTTGATGTCTTGTTTCAAGTAATTAATTGATGATTTATTTTAATTTTCGTTTAAATGTGTCTCAATCCCATAAAAAACTATCTTTTTCGATCTGCTATGTTAATTGATTTTCAATTTTTATTTTTGTTTAAATGTGTTTTCATATCATCAAGGATAATGTTCTTATCAAAGAGAATGCTATTTGATTTTAAATTTTATCAAATTTTTAAATATTGAAAAATTTCACCAAATTTTTGGGGTACCCCAATTTGTCCCCCTTTCCCTATACAATATCCTATTTTCGAAAACATTTATTCAAAATCATTCAATACAAATACTCTGTTATAGATTTATCCCTGTGAGAGTATGTATGAATGTACGTATGTATATAAAGCATAACGACGATTTTTGAATTCAGAACATGGTGGGAGAAAAGATTAGACTCTCGTTATTGTCCTGTAACAAGCAGTCGATGGTCGTCCTTCCGAGGAACAAGACAAATGTATCAACATGGAAATATACTTTGACTAAAAATTTAATTAGAGCTATATTATTTTCTATAATTTTTTTACCTCTTACATCTCCATCGAATTTTTTTACTCGCTCATATATCTTTGCAATGAAAATTTGTAATCCTAATCATTGAGGAGACAAACCAAAGAGAATAGCGATTGTAATGATGATTGAGTCGATTCATCGTTGGAAGCAGAGTAAGCAGTGGCTCGCTCTCTCGTTTTGTAACGAATAGATGGAAGGCGGTCTGTAATCACTCTATTTATCATTCGCCGCAGTTCTCGCCTCGTGTGATAGCGAACGATGGCCCACCCATCGAGAAACGAATGCCGGAATACAACTACGAGAGCCACCGAACGTTAGAGTCCGGCATTAAACGAGAACTTCGTATTATATGGACGTGTAAGAGTTGTAACGATAAATCCAAAGTTACACTCTCGAAACATCGAGCGACTTCGACCTATACTCAGTGACTGTAACGAATGTAATATACTTTGGAAATTCGATATCCCGCAGCGAGCGACAACGATCGGTGCGAGTCTCCGATACGTTCGAAAAGAATCCAAGTTTCCACCTACGCGTGAATTGATGATTAGGCCAGAGAGACACTCTCGGGTGTTAATTGTTCGCTTACGCGCTCGAATTTCTAATCGAGTTGTTCGAAATAAATTTCGCGACTCCTTTTCTCTTATTCTTTCATCTAGGAATAATTTGCCCCTCCTACGTGTTTTTTTACGAAATGGAGTATACGAAATAGAAAGCGTTGACATTTCCCAGTGCACTCAGGACTGAACAAAAATCCTCGAGAGATTCTCAGTGAAACTTCCCGTCGAGATATTTGCGTCGAGAGCAAAAAAAGAAGTCTAGACACAATACACGGAGTGAAGATGATTCGCTGTGTACGAAAGTGTGGATGAGAACTTAGCGAAAATGACTGTGCGCTTTCTCGTCACGCACACACAAATCTTTGGATAGGTATATCGCAACCCTTCTCCCCTCGGGCATCATTCAATCTTTTCTACATTACGGATGTACTCAACGCCTCTTCTGACAAGTAGGCTCCCTCGACCAGATGACGCGGATGCGACACACCGCGTACATACGTAACGGAGAACGAAATATTACGGGATTTGAAGACAAGAAATCGAGAGAGACGGTCAGCCGCGAAAAAAAGTTTCAGGAAAAAAACTACACAGTTTCTGCATAATTATATGCGTGCATAACAAAATTACCATCAGCTTGACTGAATTTTCTTATCTGTTTGTCCTAATAACAGAGGCACAGAATTATATCACTAGTTCATTTTTCGACAATGTGATTCATTGCAATATAAAAAAGTAACAGAGAAAAATGATAATTTCTGAATATGTACAATTGATGAATTTTTGCAGTCTAGCGTGACAGAATTTTATCTGTTTTCCCTGATACGAGACGTAATTTCGATTAATTAATTTTCCGACAATGCGATTTATTACACGATAAAGAGGAACAAAATAAGCGCCGAGATCTCCGCGTGCTCGGAGACGGGACAATGTGCGGGAAGGAAATATGTAAAAAATGAAATGAAAGGGACACGGCGAGGATGATAAAAAAGAAGAATGCCTGTGAGGATTGCAGTGGGTAGACGGGGAAGATACTTATATTTGTGGGTATCGTTTGGCTCGTAAAACATCGATGGAATCTGGTGTGCGCTGGCGCTACCGCCCAGCGGTAATCGGAATTGCGATTCGCTACCGCGCCGATGCAATGCGAATATTTATACACGCTAAGATTCCTGGGGATGCGAGAGGAAGAGAAAAGAGAACATCGCCAGGTACTCGATTATATTGCGCGGTTATAAGAGAGTGTCCCATTGAAACGTCGAGAATACGCATAAGAGCATATTCCGATAGTCCGTAATTCAAATTTAATTATTTGCATAACTCTGGTATCCCTCTGCCCCTTTCTCTCGTTTGCTCGATCTATCTCTGTCCTCCACTCCCTTTCATTCCGACGTCTCTTCGCATCAAGAAACAGAAAAAAGGCGAATAATTAATGTCACCTAACAATGAGAATATATCAAGGGATTACATCAAGAATTGTCAAGAATCGCACAATAAAACCATTTGTCAATATTTTCCATTTGTAATATTCACGCCGAATAAAAATTATGCTCTTGGAAACTGATGTTTCTCAGAACAATGTCTGCAAATCATTTTCTAGAACTATTTGGAATTTATTGGTACGAGAACCACTTTAGTTTAACCCGAAAGAATGTTTTCGGTTTGAAATTACGTCTTTCAAGATAACAATGCAATATTGTATTATTGAAAAAATTCCGGCAATATAACAAAATTGAATCATCGAAAGTATACGTGTGTAATTTAGAAATATTAAACTTTGATTTCACACACGGTATGAACAAAACTGATAGAGGAAAATCTGATATTTTCTCTAATTAATAAAATAATTGATTAGCATTAAATCGAAACGACGAAACGATCAATCTCTCGATTTAAATTCCGTTGGAGACTCTCTACGCAGGCTTCATCGGCGATTAATTTTACGACAGAAGTAAACGGGAATCGATTTCATTTTTTGCCGGTCGGGCTTGTTTATTGCACTCTTAGGATAATATCCCTACACGATAAGAGTACAACCCTAGTGATTTTCCTCTATTTCGTGAATACATAGGAAGGTCAGAAGTGAAGAAGGAATACACGAAGGAGCGGGTCTCCGCTTTGGATAGTCCGCTTGTGTATAGATATGTATATGACGAGCGGTAGGAACACACGGTCAAGATAGCATATCCTTCTTGAGGAGCCAGGTACGCCCTCCAATAATCATAAAGTACACGGCGGCCTTATAGTGGCGATAGAGGCTGCGGTATGGACATGTATCTGCACAGAAACGTACAGATTCACCGGTAAGAATATAACCCGTGCAAGTAGGTAAGTACACGGGGAGAGAGTTGCGTAAAAATCTCGACGTAGCTATCCTCTGGCTATTCATAACCAGTTGCGCGGCATTCATTATCGGCCGGTCATACTCGCACGAGTCCAAAGCGATGGGGATTAAAATTTCTTGCCATCCTCGCATAATGCGCCGGTTTCTTTCGCAGTTCTCCCTTCATGTGTACTTTTTCATCCTGCGTCGTTTTTTAAGAATCGTCATGGAAAACTATTGAAAATAATGTTGAGAGATGTTGTGACGTTCAGTAATATTTTCAAGTTTCAAAATTGTCCGCGGGAAGCAAATATCGACGGATTTGGGACGGATAGTATTACATTTATACTATCCGTCAAAAATACGAAATGAGAATCGAACTGTCAATCTCTCACGCTATGTCCCGGCCTATTCGTCGACGAACCGTCAACGGAGGTAGTCAAATAAGTGATAAGTACTTATAATTAAAGAGCAATCGACCAAAAATAAAAATTTACATCACACTTTGTAACTGATGATTAATAAAAATAAAGAATTCGTTCATTGTATATCCTTATTTTATGTAAATAATAACGAGATCAATATAAAAAATCAAACAGGTATAGGAAATGAAATGTGACTGTTGGAAGTGGAAAATCCAATGTACGAAAAAACTAAAATCGCCCCTTTAATTTCAGTTTTTATTATCAAAGTCAAATGAGTAAAAAACTATTGAGCGCCCTGCGCGGAAAGGACACTATATTTTCTCCTCGATATCCGCGACTCTTTTGTTTCTCTCTCGTATCAGGATCTCCATTCGTTATTATCGGACACGACTTCTTATTTTTCCAAAGGTTGTTTAGTATCTACCGAGCAATATACACTGTCATCGGGTACACTTCTGTCCCGGTGCGTCCTTTCTCTCGAAGCGGCTCTTTTGTCCCTTTATCGCGCGCAGGAGTGAGAGAGAGAGAGCGAGAGAGAGAGAGGGAGGGAAAGGAGGGAGAGAGAGAGAGAGCACCGGGACGAATTTACAATCTCGATGCGGAGAATTTCGTACCGCGAGGATGTATAAGTTTCGTGCACATTCGAACGCGAAGGGTTACACTTGCTCGCCTTTTGCGTGGAGCGAGGAGGAAGACGAACGCAGAAGTCGCCCGATATCAGATGAGAGCGCGAATAACACACGTAGTATCCCGACGCAAGAGCGCGGCAAGAAAAGGGACAGCGAGAGACCCCGGTGAGGAAAAAATCAAAAGCGGGAGGGAGGGTGGTGGGAGGAGAGAGCGTGTATCGGTGAGAAAAAAGGGAGCAAGGGAGAAAAAGCCGCCGCGAGAGACCACGCGGTTATCAGTGACGCTACATCTTATTTTACGCGCTCTTCAGCTCGAGGGACATTTCTATGCCGGCTCTATGACGTCGGCGCTCGGAGAAGGGGACTTCTCGCTGACTCGTGCTAGACGCAAATTGACCGCGCGCGCTTCTCCCCGGTATATATGTACTGAGAGAAAAAAGAGCGTATTGCATTCGTCGAGCTCGTGCACGCAGTTGCGAGCAGCCTCGATTCGCCTGTGGGAAGATAAAAGGAACTACCGGATAATACGTTGCGACTACCCGCGTCGATTATATACGTGCATGTATATGTATATGTATTTCATGTGTGTGTGCATATGTATATAATATACGTGCACACATGCATATACATATATATTTGTGAAGCTGGATCAGGAGTCTCCGCGATTCTCGAGTCTTATAGGCCCCGTTGATAGCTGCCGCTACTGGTTTACACCAGTCGAAGAAAAGCTGGATCGCCTTAACGCGCCTTTATCTGTCTTTGTATATGTTTGTTGTATTAGAGGCTACAAAATGCTCCTGGCAAACCTGTAACGTGTTTCCGCGATTTACTCGTGATTGGCCGTATGAGCCGGCGACTTTCCCAGGGAGAACAAGCATCGGGGGCCTGTCGAATCCGCGAAATAATAAATACCCGGGGTGACAAGAATGCCGCGGGTGTTGGATAAAAATGTTTCAACGAAGAAATTCAGGAGAGGACAAGATGAGAGTACGATAACTCGTGTATAAAGTCTTGACGAGAAAGAAATAAAACAGGTGCCGCTATCCGCTAGTTTTCTGTCGACTCGCGGAAAGAAAATATCGGAGGGAACGCTTCGCAGGACTCCTTTATCTTTTATTCGGTGTGTTTACCTTGTTAAAGAGCGTTTAGTATGGAGCATCGATACACCCTCGCGATCTCCTTTGTACGCTATTGAAGCGAGAGAATATGCAAGCGAATTCTTCAGTCTCTCTCTTCCAATGCAACTTTATCCTCAGATCCTGGAGAGAGAAAACGTGTGCTTCAAGTCTCGTCGGATAAAAAGAGTCGATGAAAAAATAGTTGAAGGTGCGAAATAGAAAAAAGAGAATGAGACGCCGAAAGAATCTCGTTTGTTTCTGATCTCCGACGTGATTCTTTTTCTCTCTTTCGCTCTGTCGTGAAGCACGGACGATTCGTGAGTTCTTTTACTCCGTTCGGAGCTCTTTTCTCATCGAGCAAAATCTTGGAGAATGTGAGCGAGCTGGCACTCACTCTGTCTCTCTCTCTCTCTCTCTTGCTCGCGAGGGATCGGTCTGTCAGCAAAGGGTTGCTCGCGGCTCGGTATTTCGCCAATCGCGATTTCAAATCGACAAGCGGAAACTGATGTGAACCGTGCGACTGGAGAAAGAAGAGGACAGCCCGGACCACCGGCATATGGTGATACGAGGCGTTAATGGCCACCTCGTTTCGACGCGCCGAGCGCGATTATCGAGTTTGTTGCCTCCGCGCGAGAGCCCGATGATATTAACGCGAAAGCTATTTTCTCAACCGTGATCAATGTGTCTGGTTAATACTTCCGATAATGAATTCTCCCCGCGCGAAACAGAGCACGCTGGCTAAATTGGAGATCTCCGAATCGGAATCGGCATGCAAAATATTTTTCTCTCCTGGATATATGGCGAAAAGCCGAAAAAAAAAGAGAGAAATGAAATAAGAGGCAAATTCACACGATTATGGCTAACGGCGAAAGGCAAAAATTATCATTGGCGTGTTCACGAATGATTCATGCACATTTGTACCTGAAATTTACCCGCGAGTATATGCATATGAGCGCTCGCTATCGAAAGTATACCGTACACGTAAGTGTATTGCGTACTCGACGTAAGAGCGGCCATTATTGCCATTACTCAGGCCAATAATCATTGTGCTTTCCACGTTGTAAAATAAGAGAGAATCTCAAACTACACATCTCGTACTTCTGGCGGCGACTGCTGCTGTTTCGTACACTCCTGCGATTTCAGGAGCCTCTTTCTCGTTTTCCGCTTCTCTTGCGCTCTCGGTAACCCGCTTCGCCCCCTTCGGTAAATTGCACATTATTAGTAAGTTTAAGTATGCGCGTATACCAACGTACGCATGCGTTTCCCCGGCGATCCAGAAAATAAGGAAAATAAAAAGAGAACCTCGGGAGAGTCGATGGCATCGTATACTAATTTTTTCCTCTCTTTTGCTGTGTATTTTTTTTTCCTATACTTAATCTGCCCTCTTCTCTGTCGGCTTCGAGAAGCCGACGATAAAAAATGATTGCCTACGATCTCATTTTCCTCTCGCACGCGCTCATCGCGTTTTCATTTAACGAAAATTGAAGCACACTCGCGAGCGCACGGTAATAATCGAAATCGAGATACTCGAACGCAAATATGTTTTATACTCGCTCGTTAAAATTCTTGTCATTCCGCGTGTCCCTATACTTCAAAAGTTCTCTCTCCTTCGTCTTCTCGTTCTTCCTTCGCTCGATATCTTTTTTTTTCACCGAAAGACCATAACGATTGTAAAATACCAAGAGGTATGTGAATAAAGATGTGCGAGCTCATCCGCGATGAGGAGTAAAAGCCATTGACAACCATTACACGCATCATTTACCCCGGATTACCACGTTTGAAAGATAGCAGCATGCTACACACCGCATCGCTCGCCATAAAGGAGCGATGTATGGATATGTATTCTGCGTGTGCTCCGTATAATTCACGACATAGTTATATACGCCCGCGGATACGCGAACGGACCACCTGGAACGGATTACCCGACATTATCGATTATCTCGGGCGATCGATTAACTCGATTACCGCCGCGATACTTGTGTTCTTTGATCTATCGTAAAACTGGATCTCATCCCTCTCTCTCTAACACTCGCGATATAAGCGATTCTTGGGCGTGCGGAGGTAGAAACGCTGCGTGAAGTACGCTATCACTGCTTCGTCGTCTGTCGTCGAGTCTCTTTCATAATACACGCGGGCGAGACCCTAGTCGAGAGTCTCCGCACACATGATAATTAATTGATGGAAAGTATACAAAAAAAAGGTTGGTAATTAACACACGCGGCTCGCCTCACGTTTGTACGGACTCGAATCCATACATAACGTTTTTCCCCTCGAAGAATTTTTTATCTCTCTCGCTCATCGATAAACAAGCGGAATTTAGCACGATTTGAAATAGGCGGGTATTAAATGGTTTTTCCTTCGATTAAACGTTGACGCTGTTTACACTGCGTAATCTTACTCTCAATTAGCTCGCATCGAATGAATCAGCGGAAAATTGATCTTTTTTCCATTGCATTAATTCGTCTCTGGGATACAGAGAGCCCGGCAATCTCCAAGTTCCGAGAAGACACTTTATGTAAATCCGATTTATCCGCGAGGGAGAGACGAAAAAACGAAGAGAAATGTCGCACTGTAATCGTTCAGGTACATCTGTCGGAATGTTTAATTGATTTCTCGGATTGTATAATTCTCCGTTCCGATTTGCTTGCTCACGTATCTCACGCATCCCTTCACTGGAAGAATCTCCTCGATATAATTCGAAAAGGGGAATTAAACGATTCACTGTTATCTGCGCCAGGACTCGCTTCGATCTCTCTCTCTCTCTCTCTCTCTCTTTTTACCATCAGAGAGGATGAGAAAATAATATATATGTATAGGTATGTACATTTGTACATACGTATAGATTCGAGTAAATATATATATCGAGATACGTCACCGTATTCTCTTCGTTTCTCGCTTCTATCCTATCTTCGTATTTTCTAAGTGCCGCACGAAGAAAAATCCTCGTTCCCACAATCCTTTTTTCCTTCTTTATTTCTCTCTCTCTCTCTCTCGCTCTTCGTTTCTCCGATATAATACTATGCATACAGCTATGTTTTCAATAAGCTTCCCCAGTGTGTTATTTCTCGATTGTGAAACTCGTAATTTTCGCGCCAACTCTACCAAGCCCGGCACACGAGACGCAGGGAAGATCTTCGACCAGCGTTATTGCCTTCTCAGCGATATTATGCTCGTATACCGCCAGAAGTATGCGTTTGTATGCAGCCTCGTACCCAGAATCCTGGAGCGAACGAAGCGCTTGACAATGTTTTTCTCCGCTTCGTTTTTTTTTTCAACTCGTTTTTATGGTTCCACATGCAGATGTGGGTATAATTTTTTTATTCGCTCCTTTTTTTTCTGTCCCCTTCGAGGCGCGGCCACCCGGCAAATTATGAGGAATCGTCGCATTATTTAAATGTTGGTACACCACCTGCATCATACGGAACTCTGCATTAACGCGCAGTTATACGCCTCCTGCGCCGTAGGTGATTTTTTCAAATTTACGCGTTAAAGAAAGCCGAACTGGGATTGTTTATTCTTAACAGCCAGTCAAATGTCAAATTGACCTATATTCAAACCGTATTTAAAATATTCATATCTCTGTTATTGTCCGTAATATTAATGATAATGAGCTTTGGAAAAATGTAAAAATGTATTAATATTTGAATACAGTACGTGGCCAACGTGTTGGGCCAATATTTCCATCGTTGGACATTTTTCTCGACTTTTTAACTTTCCAAAAAATGTATGAAATACCGATGTATGTAACTCTCATTACATTCTTAAAAAATTGAGAAAAAAATGAATTCCATCCTGATCTTGGATATTGTACAATGAATACGTTAATTTTCAATTTTGGTTCACCGAGAAAACTGGAACTTTGTGTGGGAGAGAAATGAATGATAGGAAGCGAGCATCGGGGGGTTGCGTGTCACGAGGCTGTTGGGAAATTCTTCACGGCGAGGCAATAATAGCTCGAACGTTCCAGACAACGGCAATATCGTTTTCTCTTCCAGCGATTCCTTTCCTGCGCCGTGTTGTCCACATAAATGGAACGCGAGAATGATTTCGCGTCTCGCATCCTCACGCAGGCTTGGAAATTTACGTAACCGATCGCTCGTTTCGTAAACACCACAATGTAGCGGACTTCGGTGATGGAGATATTATGATCCGCCGATCTATTCGCCCCTGGCATATGCCCGATTATAAAAGCCTCGCCAACTTTCAGCGTGACCCCCGTGGCACGAGCTCGCAACAATACGTGACGAGGGACCCCCAACACTCATTTCCCCTAACAAGATAATTCTTAGTTTTTTATTTTTCTAAAAATATTTTATCTCACTTTTCTCTTAATTTCTAGTACAAAAAATATCAAATTTATTGCACGTACAAAAACTTCATTGTTCGAAGTACGAGGTGCTCACTTTTATCGTGGGCGTTTCGTGTGAACAGAACTGGATTTTCATGAGTTCACGAAAAAAAAATAATTTCAGTACTTTCATTCGTTTTTTATACTAAAACGATTTTTAGCAGATTTTCCTTATCAATAAAATCAAACAAAATTATCTTAAATTATTTTTCAAAATTAAAAAAATGGTAAGTATTTAAAAAGATCACTTTTCTGAAGTTTGAAGTAAAATTTTTTTTTTATATATCGATAAAATGTGTTTTGAATAAACATACATATAATTCGTTTCTTTAGATATTTATTATTGACATTTGTAATATAATTTTGTAGTAGTAATACGAAAATAATTTAACGATAAATGCTAAAAAAAATTGTTTACTCCAAATTTCGGAAAAATGGTCTTTCCAAATATTTACCTTCAAAATAATACTGATGAAGGTAAACAGTTTTCATATTTTTTTGCATTATTCAATACGAAAAAATCCACAAATTTTCCTTACCGGTATAAAAAAATCAAAATAAATGATTTTCTTTGATTATCAAAATAATGCTGAAAGTAAGCATGAAAACTCTCTTGTGTTGGCACGATTGAAAAAGTAAAGGAGAATAAGAACGCCGATGTAGGAAGAGAATAAGCTCGAAAGGAGAGTCCCGCGAGATGATAGCGATTGCCCGGTGAGGGCTCGCATGATAACGTCGGCTCAATGGTCAGTGTCAAAGTGGCTCTCCTTGTTCGGTGTAAAATTTTATTGCCCGAACGAGCAAGCTTTTCCCCGTCGAGGTTCTTTACGACGATGATCGTATAAAACGTGCCGATCGAAATTGAACGCGCGAGAAGAAGCTCAAGTCGGCTTTCAGAAGCTGAAGGCGGAGTGTCCCATATAACAATACCGAAGGCTCCCTCGAGGGTAAAAGTGCTCAGAATGGATCCGATTTTATGTATATTAGTCCCTGTCTCTGCACATAAACACACATCCATATCTATATGCACATGAGGAATCCTCAGGAGGATATCGCGCACGTGCGAGAGACGAGAAGCGAGTTTCGCGATAGCCTCGATATAGGCATATATCCTATCGTAACATTCAGATTGCGTGTACCTTCGCCAGGATCCTTTAATTCGTACGGAGCCCGTGTGTGAGCCGGTAACGAGTACGGCTATTACAATACACGTATCGTAGCGAATTGGCTGAAGTTGTGTGAGCGCGAGTACCATACGGTCACGACGAGCCTAGGCTCGACCCTTGACCGCTTGACCCTCGCTCTTCGCCGTCGAGCGTTCCGAGAGAGAGAGAGAGCAACTTCTCGAGAGTACCCCACGCGTCTCTCTCCGCGTACATAAATTTGCATATAAACATCCACAAGCGCGTCCCCGATCGATCCACATGAGATATTTTTCTCCACCTCTCTCTCTCTCTCTCCCGCTCATTTGTATCGCGTTGAGCAGAAATTCAACGGCGCGAGAGAAAAGTGAGATGGAGTGATGAGTTTTGCGGAGAATTATTTAAGAATGAAGGTACATGCGAGTGAAGAAATCGCCGGAACGGTGAGAGTCGGGCGAAAAATTTTCCGTTTACGCTAATTGAGAAATAATTCGTTTTTCCGAATACAACGTGTGTTCTCGCGCGCCGGCTGTAATTGCAAATATCCTTTCGCGTCCATCCAGCTGTGGAGCTTGGTGTACAGCTCCTCGGTGGATATTTTCATACCCCGTGTGCGTTTATATCCCAGGCTAGTGGCTCGTCCATCAACGATTTTAACGGTTATGAAGAAAGACCTTCGAGGCTCCGCTGGACAGCCGTGTTTTACAATATTATAAACATCACACGTCTGTGCTGTACGCTTCCTCGTGATTCCCCTGATAGAGTATCTTGATTTTCCTGTTCGACGTGCGGCTCTTCGAGTTCACGACAAAAAAGAGTGGATAAAACTTTCAACTTCCTCAACAGCGATGAGATGTAAACTTATTCACATTTTCTCTCTCCTCCTAGCGAACCAACATTTTTTTCGTACATGCGTAACACTTGCTATCGAAATTTATGTGAAGCTTTTTTCACGTTCGCTCTTCATTATCGGGAAGAAAAAATTATTGAATCGAAATTGCAATCAATTCGCGTATAGCACATGCCTCGATGAGACTATTTTTATGGACGTGTGTATAAAGTAGAAGTAAAATAAATAAATAAATAAATAAATAAAATTGACGTTCTCTATCCTAGCAATAAAATTGACATTTTTTCCGTTGATGTATAACGCTTTTGATCGAAATTTATGTGAAAAGATTTTTTTTTCACGCTCGCTCTCCATTGATGGTAAGGAAAAATTATTGGATCGAAATTGCAATCAATCTACGTACTTGCTTACGTGTCTTGATGAGACTGCTTTTGTGGACGTATATAAATAAGCGTGTACACTTTATGGCTCGAGGCCTTGTGACACAGCTCCGGATAACGGGCTGGCAGAGAGTGTGTGCTCGTGATACAAACTCTTTTCGGGTCCCACACTGGGCATTCGTAAATCATCGACGTACGCCCGCATAAATATATCTTCTCCGGCTTAATTCAGCATTAACGACTTAAATTATCGGTCCAGCGTGAAGACGCTCGCCAGAGGAATCAACCGCGAGACAGGGGGAGGACAACGCCCACGGCAAGTCGGATATACACGCTTATGAACGAGATTGAAAAATATCCCGAGGACCCCCCTGAATTTTGTGTACTCGATATTTTCTAAATTAACGTTACGTGCATAAAACAGTCTTTGCTCGTAAAACAAACGCTTTACTGGAAAAAATGCATGTGTATTTTGTCATCGTCAGTATAGTGATGAATATACGACACGTGGACTGCTGACAATATACATATATGGGGCATTCGATGCCAAATCGGATGGTTCGAAATTTTTTTTTTTAATTTCCTCAATTTTATTGTATATTTTAATACACCCCAAAAGAGCGTTCACAGTAAATTTTGGGATTTATCACGGGTTCAAAAAATATTGAATTTTCAAAAAAATTCTTTTTCTTTGACTTTTTGCTTATGACTTCTCGAAAAATGGTCCAAATCGAAATAGTCATCTTTTATATAAAATTTTCGTCTTGTCATGTAATTTTTGAAAAAAATACATCGAAAATGTTTGGAGCGTTTTAAGGTGTTTCGGTACAGTTGGCAGAAAACTCAAGAAATTAACTCGTAAAAGAGATAGGGAATCAAAAAATTATCAGAATTGAATAAAAAATGGAAACAATGCTCGTTATTAGTAAATAAACGGATATGAATTCCCAAAAATATTCGCCTACGTAGATATTGAGTTATTAAAAAAATCATTTCCGTTCTTATGCATGGAGTCTATAGCTGTGTTCATAGAAAAAGGACAATTTTCTCTTTCGATAATTCAAAAACTATATATGTAGACGAAAATTTTGAAAAAAATCATGTTCACGTATTTTCTGATAAAGAACACCTTCACAAAAATTTTTCACATTCTGATCATAGTCGCTTATGTACCGAAACACCTTGAGCCAAGGTTTTTCAGTTTTAACTTTTCAATCGTGTTTTCAAAATTGTGTGTCTTTCTTCGATCATCGCGAAAATTTTTTATACGAACGTATAATTTTGACGGCGTTGACTTCAAATTTTCCACGTTCAAAAATGCGAACCCGCAAGCTTGTAATCGCCTGCTTGAGAAACAGTTACCGGACATTGAATAAATGAGTGAGAAAATTTGGTACGATATCGGAGGTGGTTCTGTGCGCGGAGGCCTTTAAACACGTTCCGAGCCTCATTTTTCTTCGCTTTCAAAATTTCTCTCATATCCAGCGAGCTTAAATACGCGCGTATATCATTTAATCCAAGGAAATATTGCAACTCTTCTGTACCCGGGACATTCATCCTTTTTCTCTTTTCCTCCCGTCAATTAATAAAAAGACCTTTGGCAAAACGTGGTCATTACGTTTCGTAATAACGAACCACACCGATGCGCACACTTTCTAACACTTTCTGTTATAAATCGAACACGTATGATTATATAGATATGCATCTCGAGAGAGCCTGTGCATGTGAATGTACAGAGCGAGCTAATACACTGTACGGACTTAACGTATCTATTTGAGCGTGCAAAATTCTAGCATCGTAATTTGTCCGCTCGTTTATCCAATGAGCCTTTAGCAATAATAACGATCAGCGACAGGGAATAATGATCAATCGTAAATACCATATATTCTGGTTCCTTTTCAAGACACTTTCCAGCTCTCTCGCTCTCGCGAGCCGAAAAAATTCACAAAGAGATTTCCGAGGCAGAGAGCGTCATTAGCGACCGCGTGTTACACATCCCGATTTCACGTCGGCATTGAAATCGATGCAAAAAACTCGACTGAATCCTTTATCCCATTTTCCCTGTCTTTGCCCTGATCGATGATCATTCGCGTAAGAGAATAATTCCTCGAAAATTCCCACGATTAGCGTGAATCGTTTCCTCCGGGTTTTGCGCTGAGCCCTCTGATCTGATTCAATTACTCAACGCACGGTGGACAATCGGGTAATTGCTGTACGTACGCTCGATCGTTCGCTCTCCGTTCCGATCGAAGAGTCTTTGGAGTGAGAAAGCTAGCGAGAGCTGTGTGTACGCGTTAATGTATATGTGTGTGCGTATATATGCGATGTACATTCGCGCATTGTGTGTGTGTGTTTAAAACGCGAGGAAGGATAAAACGCCGGAGAACGTCGGGGGAGGGCGCATTCGCTCATTAACCGGGCGCGCGAGACAATCGACGATAATTAATGTTTTATTAATGACGGGGTAACGCGCCGTGCGAAAGAACCTCTCACTCTGTTTTGCTCTTGTATATACCAGCATGAATTCTCTTGAACAAAAGGACTGGAAAGCGGAACGTTGCGGGAGGTTCGCGCTCATCGGTTAAGCCCTTTCGTTTCTTATCTCGAGAGATCCTGCGCACATTGACTGCAATTATGCCCGGTCTCTGGGTTTATTACGGTGCGATATAGATATTTATCTCCGATAAATGGCCGGTCGTTAGATAACACACGCTGAGAAACTTGTTTATCATGAAAAATGAAACTGGAACTGAATTTTGCGCAACGCCGTGTACGTCAAATATTCGATATTATCTCGTATCGGTAACATTGAACTACCGACGTGCCGATATACCAGTTGTGACAGCAACTGTAATTATCGCACAACTATTCTAGTTTGAGTGTGTTTTTGTCTATAATGCCGAGTTTACGCGGGAACGTACCGACGAGTGTGGATTTGCAATGCGTGGGTACAGCGCGCCCTCGATCTTTTTCCAATGCCAATGCCACGTATGAGTGAACGCTATGTTTATTTTATATAGAATGTGGGTTCATGAAAGTGTGAGTTGGAGCGTAGACTATTCATTTTCTTCGCGAAGCCCCTAATCGGGAACGAGATTTGCCCTCGAGCCGGAGCGCTCTTTCTCGCGAGTGAATGTCGAAAAAAAAGCTGGACAAACGGAGAGAAAAAGTGGGAAAAAGTTGGTACGGGCAGGGGGAAGAAGAGGATAAAAAAAACTATGGAGAAACTATGAAGCGAGGTATCACTGGGCGGCGCGCAAAACGATGATCTCCGCTCTCTTGTACTACGTATTTCATTGTCCTCTCTCTCTTTCTCTCTTCTTGCTGAATGTTGCAGATTTGTGTGGGTGTCGACGCCCCCGTCAACTCTTCGTACATCCTCGATTTCATAGCCCCAACGAGACGGGAGAACGTAGAGAGAACGGCGACGTTGTACACAAAGATCGGTGGATTCACGTCCGGCACGCCCTTTCATACATCTCCCCTTTAGCACGCTCGGGAGATAAGAGAAATTTCCCTTTGGGACGATTATAATTGGCCGTGGATTCGTCTCTCATTGTGAATGTACTCGTAGATACATTTCTGTCTTGAGATTCGCTGAGAAACCAGAAATAACGGGCCATTTTTTTCTTTTTACAATTCCTTCTCATAATAATTCAATTTCAACTGATTTCGTTAAGGAAATAACCGAAATATCGAATTGCTGGTACGTCGTGTTGAAATTTTCATCTCCTGATCAAAAAATTTATAAATTTCCCATTCATTTTGAAGGCAACCACAAGAATAATGTCCATTAATATATTCTCGTAAACGCACGAATTATTTTCACTCTATCCTCATTCCTCACCCCGATATCGAAAATTTTCTAGATTTCATACGAATGATTTTTCGATTATTGAAAAATAGCGTCAGACTCGTGATAAATCGAGCGACAGATTCAATTATTTTCAGCCATAATATTCCATATTGATCGTGAATGATCGAGATCCTACGATTTATCTGTGAGTTAAGGCGCTCTATTGATGTATCGGGCGTTTATATTAATATACATATGTATACATTGTGTATAGTTATATACATACCAGCTCATATAGAGAGGCCCGTATTTGTATAAAGCTGTTGTTAAAACCGAGTTGGATCGATCGTTATGGCGATTAATCAACGATATATTGTTATTTATCGTGCTGTAAGGAGAACGTGGCAGAGGGACGTGCTTGCGGTTCGCCCTGCTCGTATATCGGCCATTGTACAGACTCCTCCCGTTAGCGAACAAAACTCGCGCGCTCGTACGAGTGTGCGCGAATATACGTAGAGAGCCCGTGTGTGGGTGTACCGAAAGAGATCTGCATATGTAAATAGCAAATTGACGTAGAAGCCACGGGACCATTTGTTAACAACCCGTATAACCCGACTTTTAACAAACTGCTCGTACGCTAATTAAACGTTACTGGTATTCGCGTGCGCTAGTTCGAATAAGACTCGTGTCTCGCTCTTCCGCGTTAATGGCACGGATGTTCCTGTGTGTCGCGTTCTGCGTTAATCTTTCTAGAATTAACACCAATTTCCTACCCACCCTCTGGATAATTCAATTCACAACTCGTTCAACGGAAGAAGTAATGAAAGTGAAAAACACATTTTTTACATCAATTCGGATTGACCTATATATTAGATTTAAATTATATATGTCGATTCCGTTTTTTTTTTATTTGCGAATCAATAAATATCGCAGCTTGGAAAAAACTTGTAAACTTTTATTGCAAAACGAAAAGCCATGCATTAGAGGATCAACGTTAAATTCGATGATTTGACTGGACTTGGAAAACATTTGGACCGAATGATGTTTAGATAAAATATGGACTTATACCGGAGTGGGTTTCAGTATTTCTACTTGGGATTTGACGAGAAATCTGTCGAACGTTACGGAATATCTGCATACGAGTTCAAGCTCTCTGCTCGCTTAATTTTTATCTCAAAAATTTTACACGCCAGACAACTTCGTTTGCATAATTGCCGTTAACCTACAGGTCGGTGAGTATATGTCGGTCTGTATAAAGATGATAAAAAAATTAATTTTTTACATCGGATTTACGGTAATCTCATTATATATTACGACAGAAGATTGCTGAGCCTAACAGCATCAAATGCTCCCGTGACAAGATTTTTTTTTTATATATTCATCGTGCGGTACAAGATCTGCTTCCATTTCGTTGAATTATTCAGATCTTCGGTATTTCGAGACTCGGAATATTTTTTCCTTGATTAACGTATATCGTGTTACCCAGAAGTCAGACCGGTGACTCCCGAGGAAAGTCTTAATTGCTCAATAATAACACTTGATTCGTGAATTGTGACTCGGATTGACTTTTTTAATCGTTAATGGTGTCAGTCCATGTTTAAAAAAAATCTATGATTCAAAATCGCGTTATTTACGAGGGCATACGAGATCTGCGATCTGGAGTTGGATCTTAAAAATGCACAAATTCACAATTTCTCACCTTTTTTTCTCATTAGATCATCAAAAACGTTATTTGAAATATTGTACCTCGACTAACGTATCACGTTACAGATGTACAGGAGCCAGATCGGAGTCAATTGCTCAATATTACTTGATTGCAACAATAATTGCACCTAATTCATGAATTATGACACTATCGACTGAAAATTCTGATATTAAATCGTGTTTACGATACACGGGGGATATCGCTCTGTTGGTGTTCGATTATAAAAATGGACAATCAAGTCGTCAATCATTTTTCACCTTCTCTCATTACATCATTAAAGCGTTCTACATTATGAACGTTTTTGACTAAAAAACTCGTTACACTTTCACAAGCGCTCTTTTGTTTCTATATCGTTTTCGTCCGTTCTCCCGCTCTCTGTCTCCGTTCTCTCTTCCTTTCAAGCGTTCACGCTGCAATAACGACGCCTAATGTGCATATAGATCTCACCTGTGTATACCAGATGGTTGTCTATTATATTATTGACGTGCCGGATCATTTGCCACTCACGCCTTACGTTCTCGGTACGATGAAAGTTCGAGCTGGTGAGAAAAGCGGCGATGATTGTAACACTTCGCGCTGGCTCACGAGCCTTTTGCAATGGGACGCGTCTACGTGTGTTCAACCAATGCATATAGAATATGTGCCCTCGATACCGGCTCGTAACGTCTTCATACACGATGCATATGTGTATCGCGTAATCAAATCGTCGAAGCAGAGGCGATAGCGGACTCGCATATCCGCGTCTTCGTATGCGTGCGGTGCACGCCCGAGGCGTTGGAAATGCCGTGGCGTGTCTGTCGTGTAATATTCGACGTACTCAAGCGCGCGCACACGTTCACGCGCATCACGATTAGACGAGAGAAAGACCTTCGAACGACGGGCTGAGCTTCATTTTTGCACTTTCGGCGTAATCGCCCGGCGATCGCCTGTGACGAATTTTTATCACGATTCCAATGGGAGGATGAGAGGAAAATGAGTACGATAATGGCAATAATGGCGCGACCTTTGCAACCCGGATATGTGTCTCTAGAAATTTTTAAGCCGAGACCTCCTTATCGATGTCTTCGTAATCAAAAATCTTCACCCATTTGCTCTATTACGATATAGATATGTATGTATGTATCTATATATTGAATAGAATGGAGTACGAATATAAACATCAAGGTCTCACGAATCAATAGCGTCTTCCTCGATCATCATTGACGAGCGTGGGTCGTTTTGCTCTTGTCTCCGATCTCCCAGTTCGAAACCGTAGATCCCAACGCTTTGATAGACAGATGGAGAAGATATTCCAGGTTCGATCACCCACACGCGCATATATGTATTTGAAGAGCAAAACGCGAGAGAGAGAGAGCAGAGTTTCGCGCGCGCGTTTTCTCAGCGCTCTCCGGCAATCTCACGATCGTTTATTATCAATCAGTTAAAGAATCAGCGGGGAAATAAAAAGACGTACGCTCGTTTATTCGAAAAATCCGTAGAAAGGAATCGGCCGTGAGCGTGTTACGCGCTTTGCCCTCGCGCGCTTAATCGTTTACTCACACGCGTCAAGCTCTCAAACGCAACTCGAATCGAAAGTGTATATTATTTCTTTGCACTGCATTTCGCTGGGAGAGTTAGTTACGACGCTTTTATCCGCGTCTGATGCATTCGCCTCTTCGCGGAATTCGAAGCTCGAATATCCTCGCAATAAAATACAACCCCTACCTCCCACCTCTTTTTATTCGCTTTATCTTCTTTTTTTCTCTCGATCTTTTCTTTCCTCCCGCGCTCTCCTCGCACTGTACCCGAGTATGCAGATATTTCTCCCGATATTATCCATTCTCTTTCGCTTTTTCGTTATTAGCTTTTGCTTTCTTTGTTGCTCGTTCTCCGGTAATTCGAGTATCCGTTGTGTTACACGCGCGTCACTAATATAGCGCGCGTCTCGATTAAGCTTATCGCTGGAATGATAAATATGGATAAATTTCCGCACTGAGAGAGGCTGAGGCAGAAACTTCGGTATCATGCGTCACTCGCAGAAAACGCTTTTGGAATTCCACGCTAATTCTCATTCTCTTCGAAGTTTCAGTTACGTAAATTTGTAAACTCGAACGAAAGGTATACATCTTGGGGACGAATTACGCGAGTGGAATTTTAAAGAATTTGGGATTTGGTCAGCGAATCAATGAGATTTTTCGAATTCTGAAGTCATGTTGCTCAAATTTGATCAAGATCGATTTTCTTGTCTACATATCAGAATTTACATTCGTCGAGAATATTTTTAATTCGAAAAATCACAGAGTTCATCGAATAGTACATTTATCTTTCAACGTACGTATACCCATAGACCATTTTTAGTTACATAAAAATGCAGAGAGTCTGGAGAAATAATATGCTCATATGGAATAACTTCAATGAAGTCTACTTCATAAAATCACAATAATTTATCGTATTTTAAATTCACGTTTAAATGTACCATTCACTTCCATTTTTGTATATCAAACATTTGGTAAAAAGGCTATAATAAACATGTGATTTACGTCTTATTTTGAGTGAAATCATAAAAATGCGGACTCCATAAAAATTCCCCATAGAATCCATGCCCGACGAAGCTCGAATGACCCCAGTGAGATGAAAATAAACGCATCTGCAAAGTAGAAGCAATAAAAAGCTGAATAAAAGAAAGAGAAGGAGGAGGAGGAAAGAGGGTAAAGGCCTCGTCGGAGATAGGTGCGTTAATCGTACGAATCAATTATCATAATTAATGGTGGATTCTCGAAGCTGTGAGTTATCGTTGCGGGCGTCACGAGTATACGCGAGGCTCTCGATGCGGCGGATATTTTGCCGGGTCGAGGAATAGTCTTGAAATTATACGTACACATGGACGTACGTAACACACGATAGAGGTGAATCGGACGTGCGCGGAGAAAAGAGAGTCGAGAATAGCATAGAGGAGATTGGAGAGAATGCGAGACATGCCACGAAAGAGCCATCGATCGTTCCGTACACTTTTCGCTTTTAATTAATCGATGGTGACTATTAATCGAACTGTTATTCATTGTATGGCAATCCTGGATGGAGACTGTGTTCTTAAACTCGCGCTTATAGTGATGACTGTCATTCTTTTGTACAGTTAAAGGTATTCTCGCATCCTTCGCTCTTCCATACCAGTCAATAAGACACGTTTACAATTGAAAGACAATGGTTTCGAATTACGTGACACGGTTCTCACACTCTTGATTCCGCAATTATATTCGGTAAGCTCGAGACGGAGAGCCAGCGGTAGCTGGTAATACTTGAAATGTGAAAATAAATTAAAATCTTACTTATTTTTATGGGTACGTCAAAATGGTACAAAAATGTCTAACGTTTCGTTTATTTCTTCTGTTTCAGGTAAGATTTCCTTCAATCACGTGTGCACGAATATATATTTATTTGTATATACAAAAATGAGATGTATATACGTGTATTCGTAACGAGATAGTCCAGGCCTGTATGAATGACTCCTTATCGGTGAGTCACTTCCTTTTACGAATAGCGCAAAGAGAGACAATAAAATGAGATTTGCGCGTTACGCAATTGGCACGTTTCGAGACTGAAATACGTAGGAAAAGGCCCCGGATCTTTTAGCTTTTTTTTTAAATCCGTTCCTCTGAGCAGTGTGTTCGTAAAGAACAAAAAGTACGCTTTTATAGACGAGAGAGGCTCGTACGGTCGCGCATGCAATCGGGTAATATACCGCATGATCGTTCTAACGATTTTAGTGAACGAGCCTACTCGGGACCGATCCTCTTGCCATTTTACCTCGCGGGCTTCGCAACTCGCGGTAATACTAAACGCTCTGGCACACACCAGCTGCGAATTGCGTGGGCCGCGCGGTTTGGACATCGGCAAGACTAGAAGCTCTGCACGCCCGATCTACCGAACACCGGCGTAGGCATTCTATTCTCATTTTTATCCCTCTCTCTCTCTCTCTCTGTTTTATTTTTCCTCCTTTTTTTCTTATTCGTGTATTCATCGTTTTGTGTATACATTTGAAGCTCACTTCGTTCATTCTCATTGGCAAATGATTATGTATAGAAAAAGTACCGATTTTTAGCCGATTTCTTGCCGATTTTTATGCCAATTTTTGATATGAACGCGTAAACCACGCCATCATTTGGTACTCGGTTCTCTTTTTCTCTTCCGCTGTGTTTTTCCTTCTTTCTTATTTCAATTCAGCGATCGGCCCTTTTATGCGTGGCTCACTTGGTTCGTTCTCATTCGCAAACGATTAGTTGAGAGAAAAAAGTGCCATTCTTTATACCAATTCGTTTCTTTCATTCTGTTTTCGTTTTCCTTCGTTTCTTCTTATTTATTTTAATCAATGGCCCGTTTATACCGACTCACTTCGTTCATTCTCATTCGCAAACGATTAGGAGAAAAAAAGGACCGATTTTTCAGCCAATTTGATTTTCGTTCTACCCGGTTGCGACGAAGCTTCGTTATAGACGATTGCGTGATTTTACCATTTCTGCTAGATTGCTCGTAAGAGTTACGCCTCGTTGTACGGAAATGACTATACTGTCCCATCGATCCTGCGACTATACACTCGGACTAACGATCCCCGTTCCCTAACGATTTTGTGAATCTCGCGAGAGATGCACGTGAGACGTACGAGCTATCCGTACGGAGGCTCTCTACGTCGATCTGGAGACGTGACTTTAGAGTCTCTTATAGAAAACTCCCCCTGAGGCCATTTGTGTACGACGATTTATGATCGAAACGAAGAAACGATCGTATTGGCAATTCGTTTATTTCGTACCTTTTGACATTGAATGAAAAAATAAATAGAGAGAAAAGAATAATAACTTGATTTTAACGTTAATCGATTCCTCCAATTTCCCCTAATCACTCACAGTCCCAAGTGTATTTTGCAATTCTCGCGTATTTTCTTATTTTTTGCTTCAATGAAATGAATTGCCGATTTTTCGATAGAACGATTTTTCATTTCGGGCCCGATACTCGAGATACGAATAAATCGCTCGGCATTTCATTTGACGTTAATTTTTATTGAGCACCATAGTTGATTTTTTTAATACTCCAATAAATCGTGAGCGCTCGTTAAACATATATTGCATTACATATTTTACGCAATTTTGCCCCTCCACCGCGCTCTTCCTCGACGATGGTTGGAGTTGGTGATTCGAGCTGAAAATGTAAGCGTTCGAATGCAAAAGACGAGCGCGAACCATTTCTTAGGCTTCTTATCTATCGCTCTCATCAGGCGCACAGCGCGGTTAGAAAATCTGGCCGACCCTCGGATAACTCCTGGCAATTGCACTGTTTTTTTATTTCTTATATTTTCTTAATACCTCTAATACCTTGATTCGCCTTATTTGACTGTTGGTTTTGTACCGGAGAGCGGAGGCGTTGTTCCGAAGTTACGTCACGTCAGTTACGCGAATTTTTGAGCGTGCACGCGCCGTTCGTTCGCTCTTTCTCTCCCCTTCTCGGCAGTGGTACACAAACCTGTGTCAATCCCTCGCGATACACAATACTCCATATACGTTTTAACTGCAAAATAACAATTTTATATCTGTGACGTACATCCTGTTGCAACGAGATCCACGAGTCTCTTTTACGAGCGAATTTCTTTTCGTTCTCGAATCCAAGAATCATTAGTCGGTTAGATCGGCTACAATGAATTAGAAATTTAAATGAGAACGATGAGAAACAAGAAAATCCTCTCTCTTTCTTTCTCTCTCTCTCTCTCTCTCAATCATCGATTGACCAAATATCGTTCTTTTATACCCTCTATTACGTTTTCATTGTTAGGGACGAGTGAAAGTAAAAATGATCAAAGTATTATCTTCAATAAAAGAAAGAGAGAAAAAAATTGTTGCAATTATTCAACATTTTAATTTAAAAAAATAAGAGATTTTTTTAAAAACTCTCTCTAAAAGACTGTTTTTCTCTCCGAACCATCGATTGGCCAAACATCGCTCCTTTATTTCCTCAATTACATTTTCATTGTTAGTCACGACTAAAAGTGGAGACTATCCGTTGCAAAGTGTTCATAATGAGAGAGGAAAAATAGTTTCGAAAAGAGAAAAAGATAATTTTACCTTTAAGAGATCGTGTGGTCCATGCACACACGGATGAGATGCACAAGGGAGTGTAAAAATTTTATGGGAAACGGAGAAGCTCGAGAGGGCAAAGCGAGCTGAAGGAGGAAGAGTGTGCCGGTCGTTGGAAAGTCTCTCAATTAAGGGCCTCTCAATTTGGTGTGTTTAGAATGGCGAGGAGTAGAAGAGCGAGATACAGATATAACATATTCGAAGGAGAGAAAAAGATACAGAGTGAGAGGACGAGCTAGAAGGTCTCTCGGAGTTTCCGCGATTCGCGGCCTCGCAAACGAGCTTACAGCTATGAGAATGGCTGTTGGGTAAATTCTACCGGTGTGCGCGAGAAACGGCAACTACATTTGAATACAAGTGCAAGCGTGGAAACAAAAGTGCACACGTATTGACAAATATATTCGTGTGTGTATTATAGCTGGAAGCTGCCGAGTACCTTGCGAACTCACCAAGTTCTCGCGCAGCGATCGTTATCCGTAGAAAGTCACTGTACTCGCGCAAGATTACCTCGATCTCTCGTGCTATATAGCGGGGCTCTCCCGCTAGAACCCACGGGCTTTAATTGCTGCTCCTGCAGATTATAACGAGGACGAGGACGGCGAAGACGAACAAGACGACGAATAAAAGCCGAGAACTCTTCCCTCCTCACAAATCTCGCCGCCAGGATTACAATCCTTGCATCTTCCATCCTTTTATTTATTTTCTCGCACTGTCACGCGCTGCTCTCGACCTCTCGTATATTCTACTATATATTTTTATATAAAAAGGGACCGTTATTTAGAACGGAGGACACGTCAATTTTCGTGTGTCATCGTCAATGAGTCGTGGTTTTTCGTCTTTTTTTCTTTCAGTTGACTTTTGAATTTCGAAGTATTTAAAATACCAGAGATTCGGTCGAGCATCTTTCCCGACTGTCGCAGCAGGTACTGCGCCCACGGTATGATTTGCCCTTTTATCTATCCTACCCGATAATTTTGTGCTCATCGCACTGGAAAAATCTCTGGCTCGTGTTATCCTTTGGTAATATTGTCATCCGCTTTTGACACGTGGGATCACCACATTCTGACACCCGACGCATTCCTCGCTTTTCGGATATCGTATTTCCTTTGGTGACGCGACGCATGCTGAAAATTGATACAAAAAAAATTTTAATTTCCTTAAATTGTACATCGTGACTAAATTGTACTGACATTTTGGGCGGAGAAAATTTAAAAAACGTTTACTGTTGAGTGTCTCATTTTTTATTATGAATCACACATTCTCGAGAAAATTTAACAAAGAATTTTCCTCTGAACTTGTCAACTATAGTGGACTTAATCATTTTAGGTACTTGAAAGAAATCCCTGCACGGTCATTTTTTAAATGAGTTATAAAAATGTTATGAGTCCATTTCAAAATACATCAATGGGCAAATATTCCGATTGACATTTCTCACACGATGAATGAAAATTTATAAAAATCATCATAAATCACATTCTCAATAAATTAAAAAAATATTATTAAATTACTTTAAACTTATCAACTATGACATAGTTCATTATTTCATAGACTTGAGGAAAATTCTGTAGAATAATTTCACAGCCGAGTTAAAAATATTAATCGAGTCTATATCTCTTCCGTAAAAATGAGCTGCAAGTCAGTATTAGGCGAAACATGTTTCGATTGAGATGTTTCCTTCTCGAGATGAAACGGACGTGGAGTCACGACGTTTTGATAGTTAACCGTTCCGAGAAGCCGGACCTCGTCTAATCTCGTTTCACCTCCGTAGATCGTCTATCAGTCTATCCGATAATCTTCTCAGCTCTTTTGTGATCTTTTGACACTCCAAACGATTTTCTCTCTCTCGCTCTCACTCTCGTTATCTCTCGTTTTCTTTCCCGGGGCTTATGAACGAGCTCAGCATCTGTTTCGTGTACAGATATACGCGTATTATTACGAACATACACCATAAATAAGTTTCCACCGTCTTTAGCATTTTCGCAGTGTAAATGCAAAATCGCGCGTAATTTATGCTGGCAAGTAACACGCCCGCCGCTACGACCCCCGCGGCGAACTTACAACGGCTTCATAAAGCCACTCATGCCGAACGTTCAACCTCTTTCACATCTGTGTATTTTCCTCCAATATAAATATAAGAAGAAATATACGTGTGAACGTAATATTTATTTATTTATGTTGGTTACATCGTACTCACACCCGCGTCCTTGTTTTCTCACTATTTTCGATGTACACGTATACAATTCTCTCTGTTTAGCCACCTCCCGTGCCAACTTGTATACAATTATCACCGATAATGATAACTCAACTCTCCATCTAAGACCGTCTCGGCTCAGCGCTCTTTAATACCCCGCCTTGTATTTCGTCTTTATATAATATGTATCTTTTTATCGCCACAAACGATATGATGCTTTTTCCGCCAGGTAGACGTCTACCGGAATTTGCCGGCGAGTGATCTATACTCGGGAATGGATTTTTTGATCGAGGGTGATAAATAGTCCCTCCATGAATATCCACTGATTCATTCCTCTCGTTTTGCGATCAACGATTGAATTCAGACGGGATAAACGTTTATCGCGCTTTTATCGTGATTTTCATTACGCCCTCGATGCGATAAAGATAAAACTTGATGCGAAACGGTCATGGAAACTCGGCAATTTTGTCAATAAATTCAAGTCTGTGTAATATAAATGCTTGTCAATAAATTTCTGAGCGAATATCCTCATTTCAAGAGTGAAATTTAAAGCTCTTGAATAAATTTTAAAAATCAACAAATTTAAATAAATTTTTAAAAAAATACGTTTTTCATTGTTTGTTGTCAGACGAAAAGTAATGAAAATAAAGTTGGAACTAAATCTCATAAATTTCATTCATAAATTCGATTAACTACGAATTTATAGGTGCAACGAATTTCGTTCCTTCGCGCTTCTAAAAGTTTTAAAGAAACATTACTACACCGTTCTTCCGAATAAGGAAGCTTTATAAACGATTTTACAAGATTATTTCGTAACTGGACGTTTGTTCTGACACGTAAGGCAGGATTCAAGAGTTTGAACATCGTGAATGTTTCTCCAGTAACAATGTAAAAGATCTGAGCTCCTCTCTGGGTGCACATATCGTGAAATATCACGATTTGCTCAACGCGCCATCGATCTGTGTACACACGGACAACGCGGAGGCACGAATTATTCGCGAAATTGCGTTACCTCATCCGCAGCTCGAGCGCTTGTAAATAATGAGAAGTTACGCTCCAGGTAACGCGGAATGGAGCACGTGGTGAATTGGAGAACAGGTGGGCTTCGCTTGGTCGCTACACCTATCTTTCCATGTCCTTGTCAATACGCACAATACACCACATACTTTCCTATTCGCAAGCATAAATATAGCGAAAACTGTACGGATAAATGCACGCGTGCCCTTTCTGCCTTTAACATGGCGTTTGAATCGTTTGACGGGTAAAAATCTTACTACTGTTATATCCTACCTTGTAATTCAACATTATAAAAGAATTATATCTTAGAAAAGAATTCAATTATGCGGTTAGGGGACAATAAACAGTCATTACCGATCAATACCTCTAACGCTGGAAAGCCTATAATAACCACGGAACCTGTTACTTTCCAGTCAGCTTATCAGAATTAGACATGGACGTATTTTCATACGGGAAGAGTAAAGAAGATGATGGTGCGTTGGAAAGGTAGTAAGTAATTTTTAGACTGGAGATTCATCTGTTTCTTATTTTATTCTTCTCGTGATGTGTATACAATATTTTTTTTCATTTTTAACCACTTAATGCAGTTACATAGGATGAACAATTATAGTCGGTAGCTGGTGCGTATTAGAGGTTTTTAGTTATACATATTTCGCTTTGTATCAACACATTTTGATTTACGCGATTCGGAACAAATTTGTAATTAGAGACTCAAGTCGACTCACGAGATTTTGATAGTCCGGTCATAACAAATATTTTCAATGTCAGTCTGGGATGATCACATTTTCAAAAAATCTGCAAACGAATTGGTCCTACAATCAATAATAACCCGTCTGCATCTCTCTTGGATGCCAGGTCGATAGCAAATCTGTCGCAGCTTTCTAAAGTTTTTGCACGAATAGTATACAGCAGATCTCGAATTGTCTACTGACTAACAACTTTCTTGACCCAAAGCAGTCTGGTTTTAGAAAGGATTTCAGTACACAAACGGTACTCCTAAAATTATGTCAGAACATCAGACAAGCCTTAGAGATGATGGCAAATTCACCATTCTTGTTCTATTCGACTTTAACAAAGCTTTCGACACACCCTCATAATGTACTCATAAAGAGACTTCGCAGGGTGAGTTTTTCCCTGATCATGTGATCTCCTGGTTCCTTTGGTATCTAATGGATCAAACCCAAGCCGTGATAGGTGACACTGATGATGTCTCAGATTCGAGACATACTCATATGGGTGCTCCCCAACGCTCTGTCTTGGGACCACTTTTATTTTCTCTTTTTATCAGCGACATTAGGATTGGTCTCTGATATACTAAGGACCTTACATATGCGGATGACACACAGATCTACCTACCATGCTATCCCAGTGATCTCGTGACGGCAATGATCAGGATCACTCATGATGCTAATTTCATTGCGAATTTCATTCTCCAGGGCAACTACAGGGATATCTGCAAATAAAAATGTACTAGAAAATGAGTCACTTCCACCTCCACAAGAGGAAACAGATATACCAACGAATCACTGGGAGAATGTCCGAAACTACGGATAATAAGTTGTTACGTCCCCGTGAATCTTGAGTGATTAGTGATGGATGCAACACAGGTATTCGATCTCTCTTTCGAGCCAAGACATTTAAGTCCTTTAACTCTGGGACGGAGATCACGTCTTCAAATATGGGAAGTGCGACAGGAGAGAAATATTTGCTCTTATTGCTAAAACTACTACACTCTCTATGGTTTTACTACAACTGACTATGTGACAAAGTGCAAATAATATTTTAAATCTGCGTAGTATTTAACGCTGAATCTTGCAAAGATTCCACGATATAAGAGTTTGAGCTGTTATAGCACTGTTATTCTTCACTTTGAGACTTTCGACGGAAGGTTTAGAAACACGACGTACTGGTTCACGGTAGGCGACTTGGTAAGATGACTGCACTCTGTACCCTTAATTGTGTTGACCCGAAAAAAATCAATACCCATGTTCTGTCTCCTCTAATCTTTACGTCCCCCTGAAGTTATCGACAGTTTGTGCAGTTAAACTGCACGCTTTTCTCTGATGAATTTACTTGGAAAAAAGAGTCAAGCGTTCGTTCATCAATAGACAATGATACGTAACGTTTGTTTTTTCCAAAAAATATGCAGGATCTTGGAGAAAAACTTGTATCCGTTTGGCACATGTCTCTCTCACACTTATATGACAGAAACATAACTTTAGACCTTTCTCAACTAAGAATGAGGGGGAAAGAAAGATGGAAAAAGACCGTTGAGAAATTTAGTATTAAAAAGAAATGTCTGACCCACGATCTGTTGGAATCTGTTGGAACTCGCGTATTCCGAACATGTGTAGATGCAATTTATATAGTACACGTGTAAAAAAGTGTGTGCAGGTGTTGGTATCGAGAGAAGAGCTACGCCTAATATACACCCGCGGTGAATCCGAGCGCATAATCGATGAGCGAGCATTAATTCGCACCGACTGACTGATTCTCCCCGCGCGTGTATCCGCGCTCGTCAGAGGATCGACCGAGGGCCCACCTGGAAGGGTTCAGCCGGGTTCATGGCCCGCGTGAGATGCGTGCGAGCTTCGTGAAAGAGAAGAACGAAAAAACTTGCAAAAAAAGTGAAAAGGAGCTGAGGAAGAATGAGAAAAAGCAGCAAGACTACCTAAATCACGTAGGAGACTCAGAGAACGTTTCTCCATCGAATTGCCTACTATTTTTTCCATACGTACGCTTCATAGATTCTCTACAGGATGTTCCAGAACTGGATATTCGAACCAACCTAAATAGGCAGAATCTGGACGAAATTTCGTAAAAATATTTCTGGAACGATTTTTGAATCTAGCATACCAATCCCAATCAAACCAATCAAATTGCGTAATGACATAAGTGCATGGATAGCTAATTGTGGACTCATCAACTGCTCACCAGCTACTCGGATTAAAAACGCACAGAAGCTCTGCATCTCTATACTTTTTTAGAAATATATTGATATTAACTTTTGAATTGTTCCATATGAAAAGTACATACAGGATATTCATACAGACGTATTTATGTTGATAAAAAAATGGTGTGCGTTTTGGTATTCGCTGTATCGGATGCTCTTTCGATACATCATCCTTCTGGATATTCTTTGCTATGTCTATAGTTTAGTGAATAGCATATTCGTCCGAAGGATAATCCGCTTGTGCTCTTGAGCCTCGAATGCCTATGTGAGCTCCGTAGCGGGGAGAAATTAATAGCCCCATATTAATTCTCACTGATTTCCTCGCGAAATGACTGGTTGCTTGATTCCATCAATCTACGTAAGAGAAAGAGAGAGAGAGCGAGAGAGAGATAATAATAACATAGGCGTGCCTTTATCGCCGAGACTCCCTGGCTGCAATAAACGTGTGTGCATACGGATTACATGGATTTGCGCACGCATACCCGTCAACTTCCAATTTCAGCGTTGATCCTACAAAGTTTCTGCTTCCTCGATGCACAGCAGCGAATAGTCAAATACGGAAAATTCCTGCTATCGTAAATACGACTTAATAATAAACGAAAAAAGCTTGAAAGATTTCTAGATAATATAAATATTTGCCATACGGTAAAAAATATATTAAAAATTCGCAAAAATGATCATCTCTGAATACCTCGTGTAATTATGCAAATCTTTTAAGGTAGTTATGAAAAAGAACGTGGGACGTTTGGCAAATATTGCTCAGCGCTCTTTACGTAGATAATAAACTATTATACAATATTTCTACATTGTTAATTTAGTTTACACGAAACAATCGAATTTAAGAGAAAGTTTTATCCCGATATGAGAAAGTACCAGTAGTCGCTGTTAATAAAAAGAGACCCACCTTTTTTTGTGATGTTGAGGAATAAAGGTACAAGGGGAATTCATTTTAAAATTACAAATTGAACATTATACCGATACAAGTTCCGCGATTCAAAATACTTTTTTAAATCTATCTATATGGTACTCGGAGTCTCATAAAATTGCAATTTCCCCGACTTTCGAGAGTTTGTTTTCTAGAAAAAAATAAAAAAATTCAAAGTGCAGTGTTCGCGAGTAGTCTACAGTTATTCTCGTTCTCTAATAAAGTTTCCGTCTACGAGTGTTGCAAGCAATATTTTATTCACGAAATCTTCCTCAATTGTCAATCTCCCAAGCTCGATAGAATCGAGCTTAGATGTATCTCTCGTAAACTCGGAGACGCCATATAAAATCGCGTAAAGCGATAAAGATGAATGGCAGGTTCCAACCGCTATTCGACGCAATTTTACCGGTGCAATCTTTGTCCTAATATAAAAGAGAAAGAAAGAGAGAGAATAACGATGGAAATGTTTCCGATAGGATGAGAGGGAGACTGAAGACAAAGCGATGAGAATGAAGAAAAGGTCGAGAACGAAAAATAAATAGTCGGAGAGGATCCCGCGTTGGACACAGAGCCAAGATCCCGGCGTATATGCGGTGGCTTTACATCGGAATAGTTCGTAGTCCAGGGTTCTTTGAAAGATTTATAGCGAATGTATCCTACGCTTTAGCGAAAATCCTCCGCCTGCCACTTCTCTATTTTCGACTCCGAAATAAATGCTATGTCTTTTTTGAAAATATAAAAATTATCACGTTCAACGACAATGGAATTCAACAATCTTGTTAACTCCACTGGAATATGAAGAAAAATATAGAGTAAAATACTCGTAAAAGTACACGACTCTGATTAATTTTCTCCATACAGATGGTGAGAACTAGAATGAACAAAATAATCACGTTCAATGTCAGCTCAATTAAAAACTAACGATCTCCACCCTAATGTCAAAGAAAAAAGAACACATCGGTAAAACGCTTATAAAAGTATAACTCGGCTAGTAAAACGAAATGGACCATTTTCTCTCGAGACAATAATTCCTTAACGTGTCAAATGGCTTCATAAAAAATATGAGCATTGCGTTTTTAAGAGCCTGTTAATTTTGGTGTGTATCTTCAGACAACACCCTTTAAACGGGAAATTGCAATGTGTAAAAAAGTGGAGTTGGAGATTACGAATTCTGGCCTATGACTGTAGGCAGAGATTGATGTTAAACGTCGAACGGCCGAGGTATGCGAGGAGCGGGTGTACCGCAGCTTCATATATACACATATGTATATGAATACTAGCTCGTATGGAGGCTCGTCGAAAGGTGAATCGGCTGACGAGGTCGTGGCCGCGTGTGCGCATATCCAATCCTAACGACGTCCTTAAAGATCGCAGAGAGGCTTATTGCTCGTAAATTGCATATGGCTCCTGAGACCCGCTTTCCCGTTATACATTTACCCTTCAACGACAGATATGAGAATTCTCGTGGTCAATATCACGCGGTTCGCATCCACAGACCAGTGATATTATTATTTTTTTCAATTTTAGAATGTTTTTTTCGTTTCGAGTTATTTTTACTCACAAGTTCTTGTGCATGATCTTTGAAAACTGTGTCAATATATTCGCGCAACCGGATACGAAAGATCTCTCATTATCGAGATCTAGTGGAAAACTTAGCATGAACCCAGGTGAGTCAATCGCTCGTTACCATTCCTTCCCTTATTTTATGCATTATTATTCATCCATACAAATCTGGTATTTCTTTATTTCCCGTGTCGGGGAACTTCCGAGAAACGAGTGCGCGATCGCGCGGAACGATTCATTCGAGTCTCGTTCCGGGAGTTCGCAGACTTGACGCGATTCTTGCACATATGCCAGATGTGAGACATTCGCGTGATGAATCCACACGATCTAGAACGCAGATATCCATTCCAATGATCTGGAAAGGAAAATTCAATTAATTTCCTACTTTCGTACGATTTTGTCAATTTTAGAATGCTTAACGTAAATATTTTTCATTCAAAATATCTTCTTAAACGAAACTTTAATCGATTTTCACTAAATCTTCATAAAACCGCAGTTTGTAAAGTCGTTTTTCAAATAATTTCCCTGATATCAATCTTTTTACTCGATCTTATTTCTACACGTACCGAAAGTACCATAGATACAAGAAATTTCGTTTGAGTGCGAATACGGATGGATATGTGAACTTCATCTCGAGTACCCGGTGCAAGGCGAATTTTACCGGCATCTCGAAATACTATACTGATCTCTTTTGTGGCGTTTGGCAAAGAACAATACCTCTTGCTCCTGACTCACAAAAATGCCTAAGACGCGACGGTCTTTTTGCCGATTTCCACGAAATCGTTTCCTAAAACATTTGTCATTCTTCTTTTCTAAATACGTTTAATAAATTAAAATAAAATTAATTCATGCCGAAAGGTTGACCGATGAATCGAGATGTGACTGTGTTTTTACTATTTATTTAATTATTAGGAAGGTATAAAAAATATAAGTGATACAATGGTATTACAAGAGAGACTGTACGTCTGCTCGGTTCGCTCGTCGCACTTCATCTGCTCTCATCGCACACATTTTTCAACCATCCGTACCTTACCCTACGATTTCCCTTTTTACTTTTTTCTGTCTCTTTCCTTAATTCTTTAATGCTCGCCTACGCGTCGCCAGTCAAATTTTACGCCCATAATCCCTTTTCACGCGTTTATGATCGGACGGTCGAGACTCTGAAAACTTATTTCTACGTTCTTAATTTTTGCTGCACCCTTCTCGAATATTCTAAGTTTAAAAAGAAAAAATCCCGTCACTAAACATTTTTTATTCGTAAAACTTCAATCTTACAATCGCACATACTAAAAACATACCGAAGTTACAAGATGTATATTCCATCTGAGTGCATGCAACCACACTGATGGATGTGAACTTCATTCCGAGTGCGCCGCGCGAGAGGCGAGCCGTTTCGCTGATGTCTCGATATCTCGAAGTTTCGTCGATGTCCTTCGTGACGTTCGTCAGAGAGCGAGCCTCGCTGTTCCTGACAGAGCTCCCGTGGGCTTTCGTCTCACGCACCGCACGCACGCCGCATTTTACAAGATCGGATCGTCGAAGCGATCCTTCGAGCTTCAGCCCGTACCGAGCGAGCTCCCGTAAGGGCATTCATCTATTGCCGGGACTCCCTCGATAACCACGAGAAGAAATGAGAGAAGCTCGATCACGTTGCTCCAGCCAGCACAACCTATGCAGATCGGGCTACGTTCGCCGAGTCTCTCGCTTCGTCGCGTGAGCATGGAGATTGATTCGCGAGTGTTTCTCCGTGCCATATGTTTTCCGGATAGCGATCGCTTATAAAAATGTTCGAATCAAATATAAACTTGAAAAATTATTGCACGCGTTGCAAATTTATGCACTTAAATTAATCTTAAATTTAATATTTTAATTAATTCTATTTATATAAGCAAAATGCTAATAATATTGAAACGTTTCCCTCTATTAAAACTTTCAAATCATTTCGTATCAATAAATCAGATGGAAATTTGAAAAAATAGTTTGTAAGCTGTAAATTACACTTAAATTATGGTCTTAAATTTAAATTTTAATTTATTTTTTATGTACTTGAGATGCTCATGCTAATAATATTTTAGTTATAAAGGCTTTAAGAAAACTGAGTGAAAAAACGTGCACAAAAGTCCGCGTCACGACATTTTTTTATAGCCACCAAAGTAAGTTTGTGCGCGGCTATACATATATGTATAGTAACCAACGAGGAAAAAAGTTGAAAAGTTCGATGTCGTTAAAATTCTCTGTGTTATACACGAGGAACAGGAGAACGCGACAAAAGTTTTTACGAGTTCTTCCCACCGATGGGAAATCAGTTTGCGCAATTCCGATTCCACGAAATCTCGGAACGAACGCGTTTGAAATTTCTAATTAAAGCTCGAGTTTATAATTTACGAAATTCCGCGGTAAAGTCCTCCATAAAATCCGCCGATCAATCTTACGTTCGATCGAGATTCATTTTCAATCGGCCCCAGATACATTAGAAAGTCCGCGAGTCTTCAATTTCGCAACGAGGTACGTTACGAAAAAGAGAAAAAAATAGGGGAAAAAAAGAGGCGAGTGCGCGATATGATGATTTCTAAATGACTCGAAGATCTCGAGAACAGACATAAAAAAATGGAAAGAGAGGATAAGAAGAAGAAGAAGAAGAAAGACAAAAAAAAAGACATACACGCTTTTGCTGCAAACGAGAGCGATCATCTCATCGGAGAGATTATCGTCCGCGATGCCTGCAATCGCGGATAGGTTGGTACACAATCCTGGTTATAATGTAACTTGCTTGTATACAAAAGGAAACACCGAGAGAGGCTGCAACACGACGAGAGTGGGAAATACTTATATAAATCCATCTCCGCCCGGTTACGAGTACTCGTGGCACATTAAACCAGGATTTAGAGTCTGTCCGCTCGTCTTCAAGGACTCAGACCCGTCACCACTCACCGTGAGCGCGTCTCATTTTGCATTTTATTCCAGAGCAAATATTCGCTGCGAGCGCAGCACTCCCTCCGCGAATTTTACCGTAAACGCTTACTCGAATATTTATATACAAGAATAATGATAAAAATCGCTGAGTTATCGTAGGTAATACATCGATAAGATAAATAAGCGAGGAATGATACAACGAAAGACTGATTATTCGGATAATGCAAGCATTGTCGGTCTTTCTAGAAACTTGACCCGACGGTCAAGCTCTCCCTCGGTCTTTCTCTCATTCTCTTTTTAACCATCAGATGAGAACATAATAATATCCAAACTTTTCTCTTTACATCATCAATGAGAAATATTTGGATTGTTTCTCTCACAAATTGATCCCATCACTCTCCTGGAATAATTACGAACAAATGAATCTCTATCGAAGTTTTTACTTTACGATTCACTTTTCATGAACTGGTTTGCTAACAAAATTTCGATTTATCTATGTCAGTGCACGAGACTCTCTTTTTGTTTGGGTTTTATATAGATTTATCTTGTGTCCTTCTCGTTTCGTTCTCGATACCTCAATGCGTATAAACGAAAACCCATGTTACATCCACATATACATCGGAAAATGGAATATGACAAAATCCCGATGAAATTTGGCGACAATGTTCTTATTAGATGCCAAATATAATTAAAGTACTCATCCTTTCAAAATTTTCAATAGAGGACAAAATAGTATCCAAAGTTTTCTCTTGGAGTCATTAACGGAAAATATTTGGATCGTTTAATCGATCTTCTCACAATTACAAGCAAAAACGAATTTTTATCGAACCATATCGATTCGTTTTTCATGATCAGTTCTTTTCGCTGACAATTTGATCTGTGTATTATGCCCCGGAGATGCACGAGACTCTTCCTCTTTTTTTCTGGGTTGTGTCAAGCGTCACGTGCTCGCAGTTGGCGGTCTCGGGACCGTCACGAGACCGAAAGATCCGGAGACACGGACTTTCCCGTTTGTTTCGCCGTAACCTTATTCCATCTCGTTCTCTGATGTATGTGTACCGTCGGAATATCTCAGAGTCTTCACCCGTGTCTCTCATTGACCCATAGAGGTGCTCGATTTTTCCACGATCGCTCTTGATGAGTCACTCGAAGGTGTCGAAGGAAATCGTCGATCGACTTTCAATGCGCGTACTCCGATTTCTCAGCCCGATATTTTTTTCATCTGTAAAAATCGTTGCCTCCTTCTTTTTGAGCCTGCCCGTTAATACGCGGAACTCGATTAAACGATAATTACAGTGGATATCGGTCATATTGCAAAAAAAGGTTTTAAGGAGAATTCGGGGGCTCGGGATTCGATGGAAGAGCGTCGCTCTCACGGCAATACTGTCGTCCGTTCTGTTGAAAGTTAACACGGGCTTCGATCGCAGAAAAGAGCGAGAAAGAGAGAGAGAGAGAGAATCTTCTTATCCGAGCGAAGGATCACGCACTCGCGCACCCATTTATCGCGTAAATTGTGGACCAACTGGGCGGACACGAGGAATCGTAAAAAAAAAGAAGCAAGATTAAACACAAAATATTTCGACTTTGATTTACGAGCTATCCTCTCCTGCTGTCCGTTCCGCCTAGCCGTCTCTCTTTTTCTTTTCCTCGGAGTCTTTTCCTCTTTCCTTTCGCGCTTTTATCGCTCCTCTTTTTATTTCGCTGTAATTCTCGCGAACTCTTCATCGTGTCCACATTGGCATCCGTTACGATACGTCATCCACGTCAACTGCATAATTACAGTTATGCACACTGAATGGAAAGCAGATCGGAATGATCTCTCTCGAATTTGTCTCGAGGCAACAAAAGCATAAAAAATATCCATACCGTTCTTTTATCATTGGATTCTTCCGTATAATATATCGCGAATGTTACTTTTATTTATGATTATCGTATCTCAAAAAAGTCATCGAAGCCTTTAATATGGAAATTTCATGTAATGGGCAAAAAATTGATAACAATTTTTAATTAATTATTAAATTTAGGTGTCATAAATTAAAAAAAAACACAAGTATACTAAAAGACAGCGTCAGAAACAAACCTTTGTTCAAATTGAAAAATCCTCGCAACACGTCAGAAAAAAAATCATCAGTCTGTCATTAATAACAGAAAGACTTTGAAAAAGTGTGAGTGAGGGTGACGTGGAAGCGAAAGAAACAGAGAGAGGATGACGACCCTTGAAACGTGGGAATCACGAGAGCGAGGTCACGCGTATAAACGAGCAAATAAACGTCTCGGAATTATTGCCTTTTTGAGAAAAACTCCATAATCTCGTTAACATCGGTAATAAGTGACGCGGCGTTTGTGCATTAAATACAAAACGCTGTGTATCGGAACTCTATGCAGCGAGACAAGAACGAGCAGCCTTGAACGACCCAGCTTGTGCTCGCTTGGTCTCCATTACGCGCATTGATGAAAGAAAAAAAAATCGTAAGGAGAAGAAAAAAAAATAGTCTTTTGCAATAAAGCGTATTTATCGTATAACCTGGCGTCGAAGGGAGAATGCGATACGACGGAATTCGCGTTCTCCGATACCTTGAGGGAGGGTCCGGCCTCTCAGGAGCGCGAGGAACAAACGCCAGGAAAGCGAGAAATGACGTGATAGATCGATGGAAAAGCGAATACTCGACGATAGTTTGATTGCCTATCAGACATTTATGTTATTTTTCTTTTTCTTCACATATTATCCGGACGTATGCACGAGAAGAATGTGAAGTTACGAATAAAGCGTTCTAAGAGAAGAATGACCGGGATTACCGAGAATTCAGCGCACACGAAGGCGCGAGAAAACAACGAGTAATTGTTGTCCTTCTGTACAAACAGTGGTACAATCTCTCAGAGGCGGCAAGTTTATTTGTAAAGCTGAAACGCACCGCGAGGGGCAAGACACGCTCGATACATGACAGACTTTCACGCAGTTTCCTATGCGAGTTTAATTCACATAAATCTAATGCGAATACTGTCAGAGAGACTTTTGATCTGTGATTGTATCGGAAGACGTGTGTGCGCGCGTGTCTACCCCGAGCTGGCGCAATCGTTGGTGGATAATTAATTAACCGATTAATTCGCCGGAGGAACGATTGCGAGGCGTACACGCACAAACCAGAGCTCAATTCTGTGATAACGTTGCCTTTTACGGATCAAATGTGTCCTCAAGAGACTGTATATATTTATATTAGCGGAGACGGAATCTGTAAGACGTGCCACGAGATTTTTAACGCGTGCAGCATATGTCGGGTGAGTACACTCGAATGCTGACGATCGAAAGATAAACGGAAAGACAGCCGGTCTCGTTAAGCTTCTTGCGGAATAGATGCCGTAATTAAAAGCAGAATTTTTTTTTCCTTTCTTAACGAAAATGAAAATAGAAATATATTCATGAGCCCAAGAGTTGCGGACTGTGTGTCGATCTTATTATCAGGCTTATATACTCAAATAATGTACATGTATCTGCGATATATGGATTTTTGAATAATTTTATAATTATTCAATTTTGAGTCGCGAGTATATATTAGATGAGAATTTTGACTGTCATGTTTTTGATAAAATATCTCACAATTCAAATCGAAATTCTTTCTCATACGAAATAGATTTCTCGTTAATAAAAATTCATCGACGAATATAATTGAGCCTCTAAATCCACAAAGGCGGACAAATCATGGGAACGCTTTGACGGCCGTATCGTGTGTCTGATAAAACCAATTTTATCACGTGTCTAACGATGCATAGATAACCCGAAATCTTTTTAATGTAATCTTGATGTTCCTCGTGTTCCTTCGAATCTCTGACCTGTCACGGGATTAAGAAATTTTTCCAGCTGTCACTCTATTAAGTGAACCTAATCGTAGTTGTTTCGAGATGAGAGAAAGCCGTTTTCGGATTCCATTTTTTTCAAGCATCCATTAAAAATCAATGAGAACATGCCGTCTCGATGGTGCGACGCCTCAGGATATAATTATTATAACGAGCCGGACACCGATATTCGAGGAGTCGATTCAAAGTGTCAATGGAGTCAAAAATGTTGCAATTTTGTCAGAATCTTTTACGATTTCTTCCTTCAAATCTATTTTACGTTCAACTTACGAGATCTATATCACACGACGAAAAAAGTTTGTACACTCTCATTCTATAATTTTGCACTTTTTCACATTGAAACTCGTAAATAAATTGCTTTATGAAAACATGAATTCACTTTGAATCGAAAAATATGAAAATATAGATATTTTTTCTTGAAAAATGGTAAAAATCATGAGTTGCATAAATATTGCAATTGAGATTAAAGTTGTTTTCTTTGATACGAAATCTTGTGCAATATTGGGAGAGTCAGCTGGGAATGAGAGACAAATTAACCGTACAGAGCCGGTATGAAACTGTGCGTACAATAACTCAAAGAAAGAAACCCTGACCGATACAAACTTGTACATAAATAAATCCACGTAATAAAATGTAGTAGCATGTTATTCTGTAGCCTACATTAACATTGGATGAAAATAGCAAAAGGAAACTTTGGAATGTCTATTTCATTTCGTTTACGATGCTTGCAATATTCACTGACGATGAGTAATTAATTAATGGAGAAACGAACGAAATAGTCTCGTCTCCACTTAAAAATCATCAAAATTCAGCAACTTCAAAATGTGTATAAAAATTTGAAGTACGATCAGAATCTTGATGAAATATTGTGCAACCCTTTTGAATTCGATGCTCTTCGCGTCGCACGTTACTTTCTTACTAATGAATTTTTTTAGATAACAATAAAAAGGTAAAAGATATTAAATGATTCATATTTCGGACCTATGATTGATCGTTTGTTCACGTGTTATCAGAGAAAAAAGATTTTTCATGAAAAAGCGATTACAGGTTAAATTGAAAAGTTGGATGAACTTCGATCGCAGTCTTTTTGTTCTCGGAGCAAAATCGCCTGATTAATGACCAAAGAAATGGATTGTTGGTCTTTTGTTGCAGTAAGGGGAAAAAATGATTTTCCATGGATGAAAATTGGATGCTTCACCAAGAGGATTCGTGTTTGCGCGCGCGGAGACGGTAAACGCGAGAGTTCAGTGAAAGTGGTCCGCGCACGGTCTCGGAGATCACAGGGCAGCCTTTTACTAATTAATTATTCTCTTCTCGTGTACATAGGTCGTTACAGTTATACATGTTATATGTATACATAGTAAGCGTATACTTGCGGTATGTATTCCTATCTGTGGGTCGTAAAGAGATGAGGTCGATGGCTTTTTAAACACCAGTCATTAACGAACTTGGTGCTCCGTTGGGCTTTCTACCACGATTTCGTAGAGGCGAAGCATCGACTACTACGTTTTTATGTTTGTCTTTCCCTCTCCGCGTCACTAAAAAAATCAACTATTAATTAGAAAAAAATTATATACATGTCATCGTTAATCTTCGATCATAAGATTACTCGTTTCAGGACCGGAAGTCATTCTTGTCTCCGATCAATTCTCCTTGTTTTTCAATTTTTATTCATTCATCAATTAAAATAAATTCTAGATCTGATTAATCTTAGATTATAAAAGATTACTTGTCTCAGAACCGGAAGTGATTCTTGTCTCTATTTTCAATTCATATCTTCTATTTCGATTGTTTTATATGCTGTTTGGAGTCTCTCCTCGCTCTTGCAGACGTCAATTCCCTTGAGTTTGAGGGTTATAGTCCCGTGGATATTATCTACTATATATCCGTAATATCTAAATCACTTTGTCCGAGTATCGCCGATCTCTTTCTCCTTCTCCGTCCGCCCCATCTCGGTCGATGCTTCTACGTTCGAGGAATGAAAAATCTTCACGTATCGCGAGAAGGCTCATCGTGAGCTCACTCGCGTTGAGCCAACAAATCACTTGGCAACCGATAATCCCTTACGACCTCTCCTGGTGACCTTACGTGATCTGCCCCATCGTCTTTCGCGAAGACCGGATAATACACGTTCGCATTACACCCGGAAGATTCGCCGAGGAGTCCGCGCGCTTGATGAGAAAGGAAGAAATCTAGAAAGAAAAGAGCAAAAAAAAAAAAAGACGAGACGCAACGTGATCCGAGAGCTCGCACGTCTTTGACAGAAAAGAATAAATCTCGCTAAACTATGAACGCGAATTCGCGAATCGTGATTTATCATTACCAGCGAAGATTTGCGTGCCGGACGAGGATATTTCATGCAAAAAAAATTAATCTAAATGACGTTGCCGAGATGAAGAACGCTTTCGAATAATTTGCACAATCGGGATACGCCGAGAATGTAAAAATTCTGGCGAAGAAGCTTCGCCGAGCAATTAGTTATCTCGGCAGGGGTTTCTCAGTTTTGCGAGTACGCGATAAAATTGCTGAGTGAAAGTGACGGAAGTAGAGGCGCGTAACTCGTTCACTTGTTTTTTTTTTTTCGTTTTTTTTTTATATGTATAAAGTTGGATGCACTTTATCGTTATTGTCGAGTTGCGTGCGACTGAAAGGACGACCGAAAGCAGCCGAGGTTATGAAAGTGAACCGTGACGGCTCGATAAACGACGTGTTTGTGTGTACCCGTGCGCGTGTCCCATCGCGTTGCAAATAAGGTTAACCGATGTCGTTACTTCGCGTTAACCGCGAATATTGGCGAGCCACGAGCCTCGTAATCTATGGAGAAAAGTCATAATCTCTCCTTTGGTGAGAATAAGACCGCACGCGGACGAGACCTCGTGCAGAGGCTAATGAATAATAACCGAGATCGTCTTCAGCGACTTTTCTCTCCAAACCGAGATAAAAGTTATAGTCGTAAAAATTATAAGGATATTGAATGAGAGGGAAAATACATTTTTGTTTAAATTTTTGTCAATCGTTAATCGAGAATTGTGAGATGCTGATTTGTAAATATGAATTATGTCACTTGAGTTTCGTAAAAATTTTGCAAAATGTTTTTTGCAAAATCATTTTAAAGCTAAAATTTTTGTCTGAATTGTAACATTGGATGATTTTAAATTGATGAATTCGAACGATTAAGGTGGCTGCCTACCAAATCAAAAAACTAGAGAAATGGATGAAACTTTGCGAGGATCTTATTTAAGTAGTATCAGACAACCTCGCAAAACTTTAGGGTCGCTTATCATGCAAATTATTGTAAACGAGCTAATTAAAAATTCGGATTTTAACATTGTTCTTATGGGGATACGTAGGATTTTCACCGGATATGGTATAATTTCTTTTAAAAAAAACTTGAGATCTTATTGAAAATTTAACTGCTGAAAGATAAAATCCTAAGCTTTTCAATGG
>JAPYYX010000187.1:0-99761 GCA_030522605.1 Cremastinae sp. B BG-2022a
CATTTTTGTTTAAATGTGTTTCATTACCAAAGAAAATGGTCTTTTTTGATCTGCTATGTTAATTGATTTTTCGCTTTAGTTTTTGTTTAAACGTGTTTTCATATCACCAAATATAATGTTCTTAGCAAATAAAAGACTATTTGATATTAAATTTTATCAAACTTTGAAATATTGTAAATTTTCACCAAATTTTTGGGGTACCCCATTTTGCCCCCCGTACCCCATTTTGCCCTCCCCTGCCCTACAATTAAAAAAATTAATAACCTTAAATAAAAATTAGATATAGGGTCAATTACGATACAAAATCGAAAATTGATTTAAAAAACTTTCATTTAGAATAAATTTAATTTTTAAACGAATTTATTTATTTAACATATCAATTTACTTGGAAAGTTTAAAAAAATGCACTATTTATTATTGCTATCGATCATTGAGTACAAAAATGCAAAATTCTTTCATACATCAAAAAAGTGTGATAACCCGAAACAAATTATAACGACGATTAAGGGCGATAAACGATCGCGTTAGGATAAGGAAAGGAAATAAAATGCATGAAGAGAGAAATAGCAAAGCCGAGTATATGGGATATTACGTGAGAGGATATGTGTATATTATGACTGGAAATGGAAGTGAGAAAGGGAGAGAGTACGTAACCCAACAAATAACAATGCGGTAGTACCCTCACGTACGTGCTCAGAACGAAGCTCGCTCGTCTCATCGCATTTCTCTGTACCCTCGGTGCTATTACACGGGACTTTATAATACATCCTTTATATATATAAATAAAATATATATTTATATACACAAGAGAGCTGATGCAGTCGACAACAGACGGACATCGAGATCTTCCTCTTCATTTTCTTCTTCTTCTTCTCCTTTTCTTCTTCCTCCTCTGGCTCTTCAGAACTATTTTCTTTTTTATTTCTCATGACACAATACTTTTCGTAGATTTCAAAGCTCATCTTACGTCTCGATGATCAAATTTCCATCTATTAAAATAATTTTTCAAACAAATTTCATTTTTCATCAATTTTTCTCACAATTTCTCAAAAATAGATTTTCAGCGTCAAAGAGCATGAATCTCGCGCTTTAGTCAACCACTTTCAGTTTCTATATCGAAAACTTTGATCTTTTATTTGAATTTTTCATTTTTTTTTTCAAACATGTTTAATCGAACGTGTCTACGGACTCGCGGTTGAATCGCATTTGAGAATCTTTTACTCCCCTCTACGTCTCGCTTGGGTTTCGTTTTCCTCGGCGATAGGAGAGAGAGAGAGACCGAGAGAGAGAAGAGGCGCGGGCGAACGCGTAGTTTTCTCGATTGAAACCTACCTTGACGTCCTTGATGCAACGTTCTCTGGTGAATTCTCTTCCTCCCCTCGCGGTATCTCCAGTCTCTCTCTCGCGGGATTGAGGCTAGAACACGTACGAAGATAGACGAAGAAGCGAGAGAGCGAGAGATAGAGCGAGAGAGACGGAGAGGGAATTAAAAAAAAAGGAGAGAGAGGAAGAGAAGAGAGTACGTCGAGGATATAATTATGCGGTACTGAAGTCTCTTTCTGTGTTGCACCGTGCGCCATTCGAGTCTCATCCTCCTCTCACTGTGGGGGGCTGTCTTGCTCTGGCTTTTGCTCTCGAAGTCCCTCTAATCCCCTTCTCCTCTCTCTCTCTTTCTCTCATCTTCCTTTTCCTCGCTCTTCCTCCCTTCGAACTCCCCAGGAGGGTGTATACATCTTCATGGATCGCGAGCGCACACTTTCCAACCGCGAATACGAGGAGAATACGTCTGTCGAACCTCCCAAGCCCTCATTAAGGTTTTTGCCGCTTACTCGCCTTTAATACACGAGATATGAGGCTAAACTATTTACACCCCGAACCAGACGAGGCTTGTCGACTTTTCAAAAAACTGGATAAAGATTTTTTTGATAGTTGATTTTTTTTAAATTAAATATTTGTAATTTTTTTGTCGTTTGTATTGTGTGGATAAAAATATTTGTTTATTTATGTAAAGAATAATTCGACATTGATAACAATTTGTTGTTTTAATTTTTTTAGAATTCTTATCTGGTATTTTTTGTGTAAATTTAAAAAAACATGTTTTGTTGTGAGAAACAAAGTATTTTGATTTTTTGAGTAGGAAAACGTACAGAGTAGGAAGTATCGAAAACTCGCACGTGTCGTGAAAAAAATAAGTGGACGCATCATCACGAATTATATAAGAGACTAATGACTTATCGTGAAAAATTCTATAGCACTTTAGCAAATGACGACGCGAACGTGTATTTCTTCGGTTGTAAACAAGCCGCGAAGGCGTTACCGTCATTAGCAGGGAACAGAGAAAAAACGATGCGACGAAGAACGACGGAGGAAAAAAAATAAAAATACATAGGAATCCAGGAAAACGGACATTTTTACGTTATTCCCTCTTAGATGAAATCAAAACTGTACTATATTATTTTAATTAAAAATCTTTCTCGCAAAATAATAATTCAGTCACGGTAAATAAAATTAAATAAAAATAAAAATCACATAATAAATAAAATGAAGAAAATTGATAAGAAAAAATAATAAACAGAAAAAAAAGAATAAACTAAAATGCAACACAACACATAAAAAAAATTAAATAAAATTACAGAAACAAAATACTCATCTTTTTCAAAAATCTTTGGACTTTTTAGTATCCATATTATTAAAATTTTCAAAAAATAATAAGATAGAGAAGACAAAAAAAGTCTCTACATTGTCGGAGAGGTAAAATAGACGAGTGGGAGGAGATAGAGAAGTAAGATGAATAAAAAGAAGAGGAGAGGAGAAAGAGAGTTGTCGGTGGGCTGGAAAACGAGATTAAAAGCGAAAGGAAGACGTCGCTCGCGTCCTCAGCAATGGGCGCCTCGGGCGAGACGTGCCATGACGTCTTTTTCAAACGCCTGCCTGGATTCTCAAGCTCGCTGCACTCTCTTGTTTCTTCTTCATCACCGAGAGGCTTCTCTTTCGCTCGGAGTGCACGATAGACGAAGAAATGAGAAAATAAAAAGAGAAAAGACCGTCCGAGCATTTGTAGTGGTGGCATAAACGCGTTGATCTGTCTCACGGGCTCTCCGCTCTTCAACCCTTTCCATATACTGATACACACGTGCACATACATACATACGCGTACAAAATATTCTAGTTGAGCTCTCCGTAATAACAATAACACTTCGAGATGGCAACGAAAACTTCTTTCCTATTGCAAACTCCATTAGGCTGATCCTTAACCGTCCACGTATATAGCTCAAGTTTTCTGACAGGAGCGCTTATTCGTCCTTATCTACGACTTTATACCGACTTCAAAACCTCTTCGCGAAGGAACGCGCTAGAGAAGTTACTTCAGTGGAAAACTACAAAAAATATTAAAATCATGAAAAAAATATAAAATGAGAAGATCTCTGGATTCTCAACGAATCTCAAGTGCGATCTTTTAGATAAAATTCACGTTTCTTCTTTTTATACCTCTGACGAGACGAGAGATAAGAAAATGACGATAAATTTTTTAAAGTCAGCATATTTTTGATTTTTTGTTTATATTTGTGCTCTAATCGTAAAAAGTGTGCAAAGACACTTGAAAACTCGAAAGCAACGTAAAAATTTCAACGTCAACTCCAAACCTTGACGTTTGAATTTTTTACATTTTTTTATTTATATAAAAATCGTCGTCGATTGACGGTACGACTTGAAAGAAGAAATAAAAAAAAACGGATCGCTGATGAGCGATTTCTGTACGAAGCACGTTCCTTTCGAGTCAAGACCTTTTCCTAGTCCGGGTTAAGGCTGCAGGCTCCATTCTCGAACTTCGTACGACTGTTCTCGTCTTCTAAAGTGCCGAAGAGATTGATCTCCGGTGCTCTCGAGGCCGGTATACACACTCTCAAGTACAAAAAAAAAGAGAAGAAAATCACGATTATCTTTTCGACTGGATTCTCACAGCAAAAATTCAAGCTCGAGCACCATTAAGAATAAAAATAAAAGAGTCGACAAAATTTCATCAGCCGTTACGTCAAAATAGAAAAAGAAATGAATACCTTTTAGTATCACTTTGTGAAGAAAATTATCCTCGTTAAAAAAAAATGAAAACGATAAAGAGATATTCGTATAACGTTTACTATTTAATTAAAAAGGAGATTTTGCATGATGTACACATATACAGTCATATTTATTCATTGACAACCGGTAATACGCGCAGGAGACAATTTACGTTCTCAAAATCAGGAAGTCTCGGAGCATCAGGATCGTAAGACTGGGCGTTACCGAGACGAAAGAGAATGAAAAGAAGAGTCGAAGGATGTTGAAAAATGGAGAAACAAGAGGAAAGCGAAAGTGCATATAAAAGTCGAGATACCGACGAGATTCTTTTCCTCCTGTCCACCATAAAAAATGTAAGACAGAGAGAGAGAGAGAGAGAGAGAGAGAGAGAGAGAGAGAGAGAGAGAGAAAACTCCCCTGAGGGTATATAAAGAGATCGAATGGAGTAACTCTCGCTTCTTTTTTCGATTATTAATATTCATCGACGCGTCTACCTGTATCATTCAGTACCATCGTGCGATTTTAAAGTTGCGTCAAAGATCCTCGTCCCGGCTGAGCATGAAAAAAAGAAACAAAAAAACCCCAAAAAGAAAAAAATCAAATAAAAATAAAAAATCGACCGCAGGACTCGTTCCTGCGAGTTTTCCTCGCGGTAGAAAAAAAGAATCTTCTGAAAAAAGAAAATTTGAGAAAACAAAAACACGATAAACGATGCCAATAAGCGAGAAGGATAGGAGCGAGAGTCAGCGCAATCTCTTCGAAGACTCGAATAAAGTATCGAGCGTCAACTTGATGCGCTCCTGCAAAGAGCCGGCGATGATTTTTCGTTCGTGAGCGCGCACGTACACTCGCGATACTCTCGCCCCGTGTGTATTTACGCTTAACGGGGGAACGTTCGTGTAACAAACCTCGCGTAACTACAAGTCGGTGAATCTTGACGCGATCGCAATAATTAATATTCACCGGAGCGTAAGTGTATCGGGACCGGTGTGCGTTTTCCGAGTCCTGTGTAATACATACATATACATAAATATGTACATACATGTATATGTATACATTATACATATTATATGCATATACAGAGCGAAGAAGAGAGAAAGTGTGCGTGAGTATCGTTCTTTGGTCTGGAGGAGGCCGCGCATATAAATCCGGGTAGTCAGGGCATCGGTTAAGGGCTCTCTTCTTTTCTTCTCTCCTTTTCTCCTCATTCTCTCCTCCTTTCCTCCTTCTCCTCATCTTCGGAGCTTCTCTCTTGAATTTTAGCTTGAGACGGCGATACATCTGAGCCCTAATGGGGAAAGAGAGCGAGTATAAGCGAGCAAAAGGGAGAGAGAGAGACTCATAATAATTCCAAAGACTCTTCTCTCTCTCTCTCTCGCTCTCTTTGCTCTCTTCATTCTTGGTTGTCGTGACCAAGACAATTTCCGGGCAGAAGAGAGAAGAAAGAATGGCTCGCGCGCACGGCCACCACGAACTCGTTTTTCATATCTACCTCCCATAAATAACGATGAGGATAAATAACAAAAAAGGGAGAAGAAGGGAGGAGGCGAAAGAATGATAAAAAATGGATAAAAAAGAGAGAGAGAGAGTGAGAGAGAGGAGCCAACGCGAGTAAGTGAAGAAAAGGAGAATACTTCTTTTATAGCTCGGGGACTTTATAAAAGTTGAGGACGAGCAAGTGAGAGACTAAATTATGATGATAATGATGATAATGAGCAAAGCGGTACAGCGATCGGGAAAATACGTGTGCAAGACTGAAGAGGACGCGATAAAAAGAGCAGAAACCGATGTTTATAGACAACCTGACGACTTTCTCCCCCTCTCGGATCTCTCTCCTCTCTCACCCTCGCGCTCGTCGTTCGATCTTTCTCTATTTGTTCCTTCCATTTATTGCGTTAGCCGTATATACAAAACCAATAATGCGTAATGCCAGCACGTCACTAATTATTATCGCTGTCTTATCTCCCGGACGAAAGGGGATGAACGGGGGGGTGCAGATATGAGAGAAAGAAAACGACGAGACGAGACGCAGGACCTCCCAGGACGCCCCGGCGAGAAAACATCATAGCTCACGTTTTATCATTTATTTGTTTTGAAAATAAACAAATGTCGAGGATATATGTGCGCATATTAAAAAAATGGATGAGCAAAAAACTCGTTTTCTCGTCAGGAATGATCTTTCCGATCGGGATGAATCGCCCATTACCGTATTTAATTTCAGTTACACATTTTGCTTTCGTTTTTCACTCTCTGTGTGTTTTTGTATTTTTTTTTCTTCTCGATGTTTATCAGGGATTAATACTTGACTTTAATGAGCACATATCCGGAGATATTTCTTTTTAATTGCATCGTTGTGTTTAGAAACTCCGGAGCTTTCGATCGGATTTCCTGTCCTTTCGATCATTGTCGCTCGTTGACAACTTCCTGAATATTTTTACTATCAATCAGAAAATTAGAATCTCTAAATTCTTCGATATAATTCTTAATTTCTAATTCTTTATTTACCGGATGCTACTAATTTTTCAAATAATAAAAAATGAACTGTGAGAGTATGTATGTACGTATGTATGTAAGACGTAACGAAGGTTTTCAAATTCGGCACATGGTGGGAGAAAAAATTAGAACCTCGTTATTGTCCCGTAATCAGGCAGTCGATGATCGTCCTTCCGAGGAAAAACAAGACAAAATGTATCAACATTGAAATATATCTTGACTAAGAATTAAATTCGAAATGTATTATTACTCGAATTTCTTCCTCTTACAGAACCTTCGAACTTTCGAGCAAACTTTTTTTTATTTTCACGATTATCGAATTCTTCGTCGAAGCTCCTCGATACGGAGAGAGGGCAGAGAAAATTCCAGCATAGTCGAACATTCCGCGGGATGGAACGAGACTCGACATCCGGTTTTCCTTCCTCCCCACTATATTTCCGAGGAAGTAAAAGAGAAACGGAGACCTCCTAGATATTCTCTACGTAGAGAGAAAGAGCTCTCTAGCCCTTTCCTCGTCTCTCTTTCTCCTCGCAGAGACGATGACCTTGGCTAGATGCTGAGTGAGAAAGAAAGAGAGAGGATATAAAAAGAAGCTAGAGGAAACTTACACGTATAGATATATAGAGAAAGAAAAGAGAAAAGATGCGCCCAGGAATATGCGTGAAGCTTATAAAGTCTCTTAGTCTTGAATAACCGAGACGAATCCTGAGGGATACTTCCTGAGAGGATTATATCGATGACAAAGAAAAACGAGAAAAAAAATAACGACAGGAGCAAAAAAGTGTGAGAGGATATAACACATATGTATACGCACACATGAAACGCAAATTTATTCAGTTTGCGCGAAAGGGAACGTGCCAGGTTGGAAAATTTAAGAGGAAAGAGAAAAAAGGAGAGTCGCGATCTCGCCTTTGAATACAATGAAGCAGGAAGAGCATCTCGATGCGGATAGAGCACGCTTTTGGCTCTCATACGGAAACGGAAACCGAGCTTTTCGCATTCTCCGAAATTCGATACCTCGCTTCGCTTATTTGAATTTCTTCTCTCGCGTCCGAATCGAGAAATTGATCCCGCAGTGAGCGAGAACTGCGCGCAACGAGAAAAATTCACTCGGCGATAAAACGAAATGAAATAAAATAAAATAAATTGTAACGTAATAATCCGGTTAGTTTAGATATAATTTAACCAATGGGGACGTAATACACGGGATTTTATTGGAACGAGAGTATGGGAATCCAGAGAAATTGAAGCGAACTACTGTACGGAATGTTTAAAGTCACCCCGAGAATTCTCCTTTCTCTCGTCTCTTCCATTTTCTTTTATCGTCCTTTTTCACCGAAACTAGATCGAGATTCAACGAGAGCGTGTGCTAAAGGAGCTCAAGGAGCTTATATTCGTAGACGTGAAACCGAAGCGCAGGGAGACGTTTACACGAGGAGTTCTATCCTCTTCTGGTCTCTTTTTCCTTCTCCGTTTCCCCGTCATTCGTTCTCTCTCTCTCTTTCTCTCTCACTCTGTAAGACGCGCATTCCTGGTCAAACCGCATCCCGTTCTATATACTCTAGCAGAGATGCGCTCGGTACAACCGTCACAAGAGAGAAAGAGAGAGAGAGGAATGAGAGGAGAAAAATAAAATATAAAAAAATCCTTTTTTTTCTTCTGTTTTTTCTTCCTCTTGCTCTGCTACCGACGCCGGCATGCACCGCTCATACTGCAAAACCTTTTCCTTCTTTTCTTCTATTTCTCGTTTTATCCCTCTCTCACTTTCCGATTCCTCTCGGTTTCTAGGCGATCGTTTTGCACCCTTTTTGATCCTTCGCTCGCCCTCACCGGTAAAACGGTTACGCATATGCTCGCGCATAGCTAAACGAACGTACGGGCGAGCGGTTGTCTCTTTTACCGGTTAACTGGTCAATGATCATTATTGTTTTTTTATCGATATTACATTATCAAATTTTTTGAATATTTTCTATCGAGCTCATTGTCTCGGTGATTTTTTTGAAATGTAATTTGTAAATTTTTTTGATTTTGCTTTTACCAACCTCGTTCTTGTTTTTTCATCATTTGAGAATTAATAATCATTGATTATTTTGTTGTAATATGGACTCTCTTACGTTGAAACGCGATTCTCTCATTCCTCCCGGAATTTATGATAAATTATTAGTGATTTACGACTAATGATGGAGCAGCGACGGAGGGAGTTGGAGGAGTGCGAGAGGCAAAGCACGAGACGCAGAGGGAATTCTAAAATTCCGGAGACTCTCGTTGCAGCGGCAGCGTTCTCAGGCGAGAAACATACGTAAAAGAGAGAGATAGAGGTAGAGAGACGATACGAGGGAAAAAAGCGGGAGCAACGTCGCTTCGATGCCTCGGAAATCCTCTCTTTGTCTTTCTCATACGTGTATACACGCCCTTGCTTTTTACCCACGTGCGTGGACAACATCTGCCCACACGTCATCCCGGATAAAACCGAGTCTCATATTATACTTTTCATACACGAGCTGTAACTATATTTTATTTAACGAGAAACGCACAAATTCACGATTTTTTCTTAAAAAAAGTTTAATCGATTTACAGAACATCGACACACATATCGAATTGCGTACTGGAAGTAGAATTCCTTGAATCGAATAAATACTAAAAGAATGCAATAAAAATTAATGAAACAATTTCTAAAAATAAGAAAAAAATCGAGAGAAACTGTCTCGTTCTATTTTTAATCCAGTGCACAATCTGATGATGCATCCAACGATGAGAACGAATAAAAAATAAATATTATACGTATAATATTATTATACCAGAGGGAGAAAGATCGGTCAGCATCAATTTACAAAAAATAGCAACACTCCATATTAAATCACACCAGAAACAAAATCCTCTTCAATTATGAAATAAAAATGAATAAAAAAAATGAAAAAGACTCGAGAGAAATATGTTCACGCTCCGATTCGAAATCACGTTTTTATTTTTAGTGCAGTACGTAATCTTATAATGCATCCAGCGGTGAGAAAAAAGGAGGAATAAAATATACGAAGGAGAGAGAGAGAGAAGGAAGAAGAGAGCGGTAAGCCGTGCAGCCACGACCTAGCCCAATCTCCGAGAGTATGAGCCCACGCGAGGAAAGAAAGAAAGAGAAAACAAAAGTATAAAAAGTATATTTCCGCGTGTATATATGTGGAGATGGGAGTAAAGGGCGAGGGAGTAGCCGTGCATAACGTATTCCCGTCGAGAGGGCGAGGCGCTGCCGGGAAGGAAAAGGGCGTTAAAGAATTTTATATACTCCTATATATACATTTATACAAAAGTACATACAAAATTTTTACATACCATAAAGAAAATAAGCAAAAGAGAGAGAAAGAGACGAAGACGAGAGAAAAAAAGTGAGAAGATCCAGTCTGAAAAAATATTTTAAAAAAAGGAGGAAAAGTCCTTACGAAATCTTTGAAGAAGGACAAGGACGAGAGAGAGCACGAGAGGGAGAAAACGGAGAAGGCTAACCGGGAAGGCCGTTTCAACCCGTGCAGTAAGAGTTAGCAGGGCGGTGCGTGGGTCACAATGCCCGCGGGCAACGTGATCGTCTGCAATTTTTTTTTATCCTGGCATAAAAATGAAAGAGAAAGAGCAGAGCCAGAGAGAGAGGGAGAGAGATTAAGCGCGCGCGACTCGTTATGGAAAACACATATATAAGAACATAGAAATATATAAACGCTATGTATATTGACATGTACATAGACTCATAGACTTCTGTATATATGTATTTATATTTATATGTATACAGACGTATATACAAAGACAAACACATAGATATATAAAATATTGTTGCTCGTATATATGGGATAAATCTCATGCAGGAGAGTCCCTTTTCTCCCTCTCATTCTGGGCATCTTGTACTATGCAGATGATTCCGCGATATGGACTATTCATCCTGAGTCATTTGAGAGAGTTCATGCAGCGTTCGCCTCGCCGTATCTACACTACGCACCGTCTCTCTTCTCTCTTTGTCCTCTCTCCTCTTCTTATACTTCCTTCATATCCTTCCTCTTTTTCGATACACTCGCGAGAGAGGCTCGGATCGAGGATACTCTTGTTAAAGCGCGTATCGAAACTTCCACGTATTTTCCTGTTTTTTTGAGGTCTCGTTTATTTTCTGTTATTTGTTAAGTAATTTTTATTTTTTAATTTTTTTCATATCCTTCGCGCTCTATTTTTAGCCCTCTTACCCTCGACGGGGATGAGAGAAAAGAGAGAAAGTGAAAGAGGAGGAGCAGCGCGCGAGAAAAAAGAGAAATAAATGTATATCGAGCCCGAGGCAATTCTCGATCATGAGGATCCGATACGCGGTGCCACCCGCGTGGATTTTGTCCCGAGTGTCTGACCAAGCGTTTACTTTTTCCACTTGCCCTCATTCGAATTTTTCTTTTGAGGATTTGCGAATTTGTTATTGTCTGGAGTTTTTTCTCCTTTGGGTTTTTTTCGACGTGTATCTGGAGATTTGTTTATTTTTTTTTGTTTTGATTTTTCAATTTTTCTCACCGCAGCCCCTTTTTTGTTTCTTTCCCGTTCCAGGAGGATTACAGCCAGCGTAGACGTCTATCGACCCCTAGCGGAAGCCCAAGCCCCGCCAGGCCCGCCCGACTCTCCCGTTCCACCGGAACCCTCACCCGCGACGAGGAAACCTTTTGCGATTCGAGCAACACCCTTACCAGAGAGAATCGGTGCCAGGATACTGAAGAGAGAAAGGGATGGTTCAAATCGCTTTCCCGAAAGAACAAAACGAGTGCCAAGGTACAAAACCTCCCCTCAAGCTTAGAATTCCCCATCCGCGAAAAAAAGAAAAAAAAATCTTTAAAAACCTCCATAAAAAAAAATTTTAACCCTCGAAGAGCCTAATCATCCCTTAAAAAAATAAATATAACAGACTAAAAACTTTATTTTTATTTTGTTATCAATCGAATTAAAGAGTGATTTGATAATTTCTGATTGAATTGATTATAAATAATTTAATACAGAATTGTCAGTAATAATTGATGATAAAATTAAACTCCACGAAAAACAGAAGTAAAAATCTCTTTAAAAAAATTTAACCCTCAAAATATGTTAATCATTCTCAATAAAAAATAAAAATATAACTGAAAACTTTATCTCTATTTTTCAAAAATCATCATAACTTATCTGAATTATTAAAAACGATTTGCTTTTTTTCCGATTGAATTGTTCGATTGTGAGAATATTTAACGAGTATCGATATTTTAGTCCACAATACACGGAACTGTCAGCAATAATCGATGAAAATCTCAAGTCGTAGTTTCAACACCGTACAGACCGCACAGGGGTCTTTAGCTGGGTTCCCATAGACCGATCATGAGAACGTATCGGATTCTGGATAGACGTATAAATATGTAGTGTTACCTCTCCATAGACAGGATGCCTAGAGCTCGTCTCGGAAATTGGCGATTTTTTCCTTCTCTCCCTCTCTCTCACTCTTTCTCTCCTCCTCAGGAATAATTTTTTCATCGCGTCAATTTTTTTCCATTCTTCGTGTAGAATGAAGAAAAAATTTCGATAAAGCATGACGATAAGAGAGGATCGAGTCATGCACGCTTCCTCGGCGTTATCCTCCGACGTTATTACCAGTTTGCAATGCTTATTCAACCTTCTATGTATAATGTACATACGGATGGGAACGTCGGATATATACATGCAGTCCCCGCGAGAGTCGTTCATATATGAACGTGCAAAACGCAATGGCGTGCACATTCATCAGTCAGCGAGGGCCTTTCTCTCCGTAGGAGGGTAAGAAAGAAAGAAAACGAGTGGAAAAAGGACAAAAAGGGAGGGAACAGGGGTGCGCACGCCCGGTAAGCCATTAGGGCCACTACAACCACCAATTACCAGTTTGATTAAATGCTTAACTAACTCTCGACGCGCGCGCGCGCGCCCAGACGTTCTCTCTTTCTCTTTCTCTCTTTATCTTTATCTTTCTTTCTCTCTCTTTCTCTGTGGTTTAATTTAATCGAGAGATTAAGTGCCCGGTTCTTCTTTTACATCCAGGCCTGTGCACACTCGGTTTCCTACACACTCGCTTTTCATAATGGGATGACGTGCGGAGAATTCTTCAGATTTCGAGATTTCTGAAAAGTTCACTAGCCGGAGGCATTACATTTTTCTTGATTTTCCAGTCCAAGGGGTAAAAAAAATCGTCGCGATCTTTCAATTATCTTTTGCGTTATATGTGAGAAATTTTTAATTAAATTCATACGACGCGAGGAGGATAATTGTAGTTTAATAAATTTTAGTTTATTAGCATAATTGGCATAAAAAGGTCGCGTGTCGAATGAAATTGAAATTGAAAGGGAAATTTTGTAGCTTGGGCAAAAAGTGTTGGGATTTTTTTAAATTTTTTATCTTCTGTTGTTATTTTTTAGCATTATTTTAGAATCTAAAAAATATTTATAAATGAATTTAATTTTTCTCTGATACATATAATTGATAAATTTTGTGAGATGGAAAAATGCAGGCATCATCTAAACAAGATATTGTGTGGAATAACCATGAGTCATGCCACTATTTAATTATTCCTCTTACCCAAAATTTCACTCCCGTGATTCACGTTTTTGAATTTTTATCCTCATTAAAGTAAACAAAAAACAGGATTCACAAATTTTTTATCATTTATCCAAATAACCGTCGTTGTCATTGTTTTTTTGTTTTAATCAATATCATACCAAATATCTCATTCCGTATTTTAATTCTTGGAAATTTTTCTCCATTAAAATAAACTAAAAATTGTTGAATATTTACAAATTTTTTACCTTTTATAAAACAACAACCGTTATCATTTCTCTTCTTTTTTCATCACTAACGCACCAACCAGACGTATGACAAAACGTATGAATCATTTTTTGGAAATTTCGCCTCACTAAAATAGACCAAAAATGATTCAATATTAATTTGTCGTTTCATTCTCTTTTCATCAATATCGTACCTCCATTCTTCTAAAACGTGAATCGTATCCAGAGCATGATGTGTCAAAAAGAGAGAGAAAAACACAAAAAAGAAAGAAAAGATATCGTGGATAGGGTCATAGGGAGTCATGAGTCATGAAGACGCGGCATCGACGCGCCACACGCTCGCTCGGAGTCATTATTTTTCGATTCGCACACCAGAATACAAACGCAAGGATCATACACGAGCTCCTCAGTCTCGTGGAAGGAAGAATTTTAGTGATCGCGAGTTGGTAACCCTCCTCGTATGTATTACATACTTGTAGTACAAAGATATATCCGAGAGGAAGGAGGATCGCGAAACCGCAAACATTTCTCTCGCTCTCTCTCTCCCTTTTTCTCGGTCCTCCTCAATCCCTCTCGCCGTACTGAAAAATATGTGCACACGAGTATACGCGTGTGCATCGAAGGTACGAGGCACCGGCATTAATCCAACATCCTCGGGCCAGAACTCACATCGATTCGCTTTTTTTTGTACTTTCCTCCCTCCTCGTTCTCCCTTTTGCTCCTTTTTTTTAATTTTCTTCGAAGGAACAAAACGAGTGGATTAACTAGACCGCAAACGATCGCAGCCAATTTTATGTGCACACGGGGAGAGAAAAAATCACGGTACACGTGTATGTAATAATATGGATAAAATAATACCGCGTACGTGTGTATGTACAATATGTTTACGGAGATAATCGAGTCGCGCTCCCTTCGCGCTGACGCCTACCGAGGAACGCGAAATTTTCGATACGCTCCCAGCCACGTAATATTTTCAATTCGTCAATTTTTTTAAAATTTGATTATTTTAGTAATTACAGATAAATTGAGATTTATAATTGTTACATTTATGCGGAAAGTTGAGATAATTTTATAATTGTTTTTTTAGGCTCTTTTTCGAAATTTTTGCAATTTTTATTGGAGATGAAAATAATTTAATTTTTTTTTTCGTTACAGCCTGTCGACAAGAAGCCAAGAATACCGGAAAGTGAGATTCTGACGACTGGTACAGAGGACGAGGAAGCCTCTTCCGCCCCTGAACGTGTTTCTGTTCAAAAAAATCTTCGATTCTTCGGAGACACCGATCAGGAATCTCTCTCGTCGAATCGGGATCGCAGGTAAATTATAACAATTTAATTAATAATTTGAAAAATTTATAATTCTCTATTCATGGATATATGTTTTTTAATTTAATTTATGAAAAATATATTTTTATTTAATTTATATAAAATACAATTTAATGAAATTAATTATTCGGCATCTGAAAATTTTTTTAACAAATAAAAAATTATCTCGAACCAGACTGATTAATTCAGCAAAAAAAATTATTGATTATACTTTCTCATGAAGTTATTTATCTTATTGCAGAAGCAAACGTTCGGATGACCATGTCTCCGCGAGACGTGACGTAACGATCTCGTCGAGCCGTCAGAATTTAAACGTATCGGCAGCACCGAGGAAACCACCGAGGCTCGCCGAAAGTGCGTTGTCCTCCGGTGAAAGTACAACCGGTGACAGTAGCCAGCAGAGTCAGAATTCTCAGAGATCGCAGCGATCGGTTGTTTATTTGCACGCAGCGACAGGTGAGATTGCTAATTTCTCATCTCAAAATTCAGAAAATTCATGATTTCATCATCAAAATTCTCGAAATAAAAAATTCAAATGAATAATATTTTAAATTCTATAAAATTGCCCAATAGGAATAACTTTTAAAAGAATGGAATAGAAAATTTGAATAATTTCTTTTTTTTTTTAATTGACAAAGTTGGAGAAATTCCTGGTCCGAACGAGAGAAGACGCGCAGCGAGTCGAGACGAATTGAATCGACCACTGCAATCCCATACGAAAACGGTCTCGAGGAGCGTAAGCGTGCTCGCGCCGTGGAAGCCGAGGCACTACCGGGAACCTTTCGAGATCAATTATGACCAACAACAGCAGCATCAGAAACCACCAACTACCATGAGACGAAGACACAGGAGTCGCGAGACTCTTAGCAGACGTGGCAAGGAATCACGACGCAGCAAGGATAATGTTTCGAAAACTGGTAAAATTTTTATCAGCTTTTGAAAATATTTCAAAACTTAGAAGAAAAATTAACAAAATTTAAAAAGCAAAATTCAAGAAAATGTTCTTTGTCATTGAATTGAAATTAGTAAAATACAAAAATGTAATTACTAAAAAATATGTAATAATTTTTTTATTCACCAATTTTGTGTTGAAAAATATTTTTAAAGAATTAATTAAATTTTTATATTGTGCTCAATTATTGAAAAAATATTTCGTATCATTAGTTGCGAAATAAATAAAAAAAATTTATACTCATTTCTATAAAAATTGCAGGTACGATAAGTCGAAGTACTCTGAAGTCTAAGGATAAGCAAAAAGTCGACAGAACGGTGTCGACGGAGTCGCTGTCATCAAAAACGCGAAACGGCAATTCGAGGGGTGAATTGAGTCGTTCGACGTCGGTACCGAGAGATCCGAACAAGAGCGCGGGATGGTTCAAGATCAAGAGCAAAAAGTCCCGCACCTGATGGAAGGGCCATTTGATCAATGCTAGTCTTGAGTTTCATTTTTAACCTTTAAGCAATTCTTTTCCCCGTACTTAATTTTTATTAATTCTTTTTTTTTAACGAAGACGAGAATTTCTAAACGAGCGAAACGCACAGCGAATTGTAAATGACCGATTACTTGTGTAACGACAAGTTGACTTTATTCTTTTTTTTTGTTTATTATTAATCGACTAATCAAACGCAAAAATACGGGAACGAAAAATGTTACTCCGATAATTCAATGTATTTTTCCATTATCGAAGTAAAGAAAAAAAAAGAGAAAAATATGAACAATTTATACACACGCAAAGTATACACACTTGTACGCAAATTTGAGGTGATGAATCATTAAAAATTTTTTTGACGAATCCAAAAAAATATTGAAGGAATTGCCTCGCAATCGAACCATTCAAATGGACGGACGTGAATATTTTTTTAATAATCGAAATTTGGGTTGCAAATATTTTTTGCAAAACTAACATTCGGCTCTCGATTCGTCAAGAATATTTTTTTTTGCAATTATTACCTTAGTACATTCACTTATATGTAACTTCATGTATATTAAAAACTGTAATTAAACTTTGTCTATTTTCGCTGCTATATTTTTGTCTTGATATCTTCAATCAAACGCATTGCTCTTTCCACGTCTCGTATGAATGTGTTTGTTTGTATATACGTACGTTATATACGTGAAAACTGAGCAAGGTAGATGCATCGAGATGCGATTAAAAACGTGAATGAAAAGGGCATGACGAGCGCATCAAATAATGCATCGTTGATAGAGATGTGAAAAATCAAAATTTTGAATAATTAAAAAAAAGTAACATCGAATTCCTTCGAAGAATAATCAAATTATAGAATGATAACTTTGATAATTGTAACTTTTTTAAAATAAATAATTAGATAGAAAATATGTGGGATTCATTGTATTTTTAAAATTTAACATACATTCGGTGGATTTATTTTTTCTCATCTCGAATCGTTAACATTTTAACGCAGCGTTCTCTCTGCCAGATTTATAATTGATAAATTTTACCGTGTTTGATGAGAATGCATATTTTTGATATTCCACGCGGTAATTAAAGGATTATTGTCAATTTAAATTGAAACCGCCCGAGAGTTCACGAAGTCGATAATTTAGGCTCAAATTTCTACTCAACTCGAGATAATAAAACGCAGAAAGGACATTATCTAAAAAAAACCATTGCTTAGAATAACCGTGAATCATTGTGCCATCGTCCAATTGTTCCTCTTACCCAGAATTCCATTTCCAAAAATTCACAATTTATTTTCGAATTTATTTCCCGTTTTTTTCAAAAAAAGAAAAATCAAAATTCCAAATTTAAATATTTTACCCCGTACAGTGTAAGCGAATTTATTTTTTTTTGTTAACTAAGAATTAAATGTAACTCATGTTTAAAATTTTGCCCATTTATCGATTATTGAAAAGTATGAACGCTGTCATAATATGTAAATACGTATGGTAATTATTTTAATAATTGTTTTCTCAAAAAACCCCGAGATTCAAAAGTAGAGTCAATCCATGATAATTGTAAAACGATGCAATTCTAATAATAAATTGTTCAATATTAATTTTTATTCCTACTCGGTGCTAATTGCGTGTGTATATATAGACAGATATAGAATATAATTTTTGTTCTATGTAAATATCACAGATTTGTAACCGAATTCTTAACATTTACCTACAGATAAATATATTAAAAAAATTTATATATGTATATGGATAAATAAGTCTATATATGTAGATTCGTCGAAATAACCACTAGCAATTACTCCACTGCTGAGCAAAGAAAACCACACTTTGTGAAGTGTGTGAAAAAGCCAGAAAAAAAGACATTCATTTTGTAACTTTGTCGCATAATTTGAAGTAAATAAAGATAATTATAAACATTCATTAATTTTTTTGTAACTGTTGCAATTTATTTTCATTATAAGTTAAATTTTCTTTAAATACTTAAGTAATTTTAAATATGTCTCAAAAAATAGAGTCGATCAACGACTGTAATTATTTTAAAATTAGTAAATTATTTTACCTCATACACTGGAAACTCTCGTAACTTAAACTCTCATAACTTAAAAAACTCTCGTATCTTAACCACTTTACCTCTCATAACTTAATGTTTCCCATTGCCACCATAGTTAAGTTTTGAGAGGTTCCTTCGCACCGAACGATTAAGATATGAGAGTTTTCAGTGTATCACGTTCAATACTTTCGATAAAGTTTTGTTCTTTAGATATCACTAAGAAACTATTTCTTCTTGGTAATGCATTTTATCAATGCAACATATCGTTGTGCCTGCTATTATTAACGAAACTCCAATGTAAACATCTGCAAAATTCACAAAATTTTCATCATGAACTTTGCTAAAATAGAATACTACAGTACTTTATAGTCAAATTTTAGATGATTCATTAATGAAAACAAAATTAGAACTTAGAATACTCACTTCTGTGGGGTTTTTCTTCTCCAAGAATCCAACCTGTCATCGCGGTGAATACAAACGTAAGTGAATTAGCAACTGGGACCGCCAATGACAAATCTGAGCCTTGAAGTGTCACGACGTACAGAAGAGAACCGCATTGATTCACAAGGAATGGAATTATATACTTAATATAATCAAAAAGAAGATAAAAAATTAGATCTCTATTGATAATATTGTTAATAGACATACTGAAGTACTTATATGAGAAATAATAACGAAAAATTATTAATACTGACACCAACCTTGAGATTTGTTATCAAGAAGTAGATTTCTTTGAAAAATTTTTCGTACACGGAAGAAGCATTGACATCCTGTATTCCGACTGCACCTTTTTTTAGAAGAGGATTTGTAACACCCCAAATTCCGGCAACTATTACAAGAGCAATTATCGAGTCTGAAACAAAAATAAATACAACTTTCAAATTTCATAACCTAAAAAAGTTAAATAAATAATTTGTAGTCTAAGATACTCACCTAGACTGGCAGACATTGTTTCCTACTTATAACTAATTTATAATATGCAATTCAAATAAATAAAAATTTTGATAAAACCTATAAACTGTTAAAACTAATTTGAAATCACTATTATTTTTTATACGTCTTTTCAAATAAATCCTAACCTCAATTTTGCAGTGGATGTCAATTTTTCGAATTCAATTGTGGCGTTAGTTCTCAGTTCTCGCAAAGAAACCTGTTGATCCATAACACAAACGTAACCTCTTGAGCTCGTCGAATTACAAACATATAAACAATTTTGTGTCATCAATTTTAAAATCCAATATTTTTACTGAGATGAAAGCTTGACGTTTTCGAATAATAAAAAAATGTTCGTCCTTTTGGGCGATATAAATCTGTGGAGTCTGAGCGAGGATATCAACATCAAGGATACAGATTTCGGAGCGTTCAAGTAAGCGTTTTTACAAAAAGATGATTATTGTCAACAATTTTCGAATCATGTCGATAATTTAAAAAATGTATTTATAACAGATATTATGAAAAACGTACTGATGGATTATATGAAGAAGGCAAAAGGTCGTACTGTCAAAAACGCGGTATGGTTTCGTTGCTTCAAAATAAAAAAGGCAACAAACTCAAAGATGGCATTAAATACTTAGAGGTACATTTTACTTCAGTATAACATTTATTAATGCTTATTTATTTAATAAAATATTCGATTAATATTCGACTCTAATCTTTTGATACAATATTTCAGGAGCAATTGCGAGATCACTCTGTTGTCTATTGTCAATGGCATGAAGAAGACATTATAGAAATGATGCTCAACACAGGATTATTAATTTATATTCAAATTAATACCCTGACAGCTGAAATTCAAAAAATCATGTTTGACAAGTACCTTGTAGGAAAAATATTACACCATGTATCGGATGGTAAAAATTTTATAAATTTACAATTTTATGAAAAGTTTATAAATTTTTTAAAATTTGTTCGATCAATAAAATTCTCATTTTATGTTTTCAGTAACTATGACAAAAAATCATCTAGTTTTTACTCACAATGATAGTCAAATTACAGTGGTGCACTTTACGAAACCCAAAAGACTAGTTTTTGATCTAATTAGTAAATTGGAGGCAAAATTGTCAATTGTTGAGCTTTCAATTCCCAGTGGACGTAGACAGGAGAAAAAAATATGTATCAATAGGAGTGGGGATTTGGTGAGTCTATTTATATTAAACTTCTCAACACCCAAAAGAAACTATGCAAATTTTTTACATACTGTCGTTCTATCATAGCTGAGGTATGGAATTTAAATATGGAATCGTCATCCTTTAGGTGAACAATGTTTATAAATTTAGGCAGAGCTTTGCTCGTTAAAAAAACATCCTTGTCATTAGATTTTAGTTTGGTGGAAATCAACCATGAATGAAGTTTATCCCTGGAGTCCAGCAGTTAAAGATCACGATCGTGCTAATGTTCATCTGTATCGTATGACTGGGTATGTAATTTTCGAGAGGAAAGAAGAGGAACAAGGTTCGGCTTTAGAATCATTTAGATAAACTCTTATAGATGATAATTTCCTGGGCAATGGTTTTTTTTATTTTCCACTACTAATACAAGATTCTTTTGCTCTTTTTAATGGGACTGTTGGATCTACATTTCTGGTTAGATGGTTTTTCTTCTCTTGTACCTTATTCGCTCTTTTTAAAATCGATTTTGTAATTCATATTTCTCTTTAATTTTAGCATAGAAGGTTAGTCTTCAGGAACTGGGTTCTCAGGAGCTTGTTCTTCTTCTCGCACAATCTTTTCAGGCTCGCTAGGTAATGCTGGTGGTTGTGGTGGATGTTCACTCGTGGCAACCTTACCCTTTTTACCCTTCTTTGTACCTTTGGTAGTAAAACCACAGGGGCCTTCGTACTGTCTCTTATGAGCCTCCCAAGCAGCAATTTTCCACTTTGGTGTCGCAGACAATTGATAAGCCATATTTCTAGATATTCTTGGTGGTAATTGCCAAGTACTCTGAGCAGCGATCAAATATCAATCATTAATGAAAAATAGCAATAGAGTAAAATTGTATTTTCCAAATAATGAACAAATTTTCAATCAGCTCATTGTCATTCATTGTATCAAAGTCAGAGGCAGAATATTTGCTTCAATCTTACCTTAAAGTCACCCCAGGGAGATCGTTTTGATCTTGGCTGATTCGGTAAAATACGACCCGAATTGTCCGCTATGATGGTAGTCGTGACGCAGTGTCTTCTACAGGGCCATTTAGGATGCCAATTTGGAGTTTCCCAATTTCTGAGCATAGTCGGCTTGAAAGCATCGTCCGCCCAATTCGCTGACCAAAATTGCGACATTTTTCTTAATTGTTTTTATTCATCTTCTTGCTAAGTTTTATTTTTTATCGACGGTGCATGGTTGAGTCGCTGGCTCCGACATTTGTAAACTGTGGTCGTTGCCATGGCTACCTGACAAAGTAGAGACTAAAATTGTAAAGACAACAAAATTAATTGTCAGATAAAAAGTACAGTAAACATGTACACAAATAATCGCTATCATTAATATAAAAAATGTATTTGCACATAGATCGATACTGAAATTATAAACTGAAACAAAAAAGAAGAATTAATACAAGAAAATGTAATAAAAAATTACATTTTATGACTTGAAAAAATTTTCAGAACAAAATTCGAGTTGGCCTGTTATCTGAGAACCGAGTTCGATCCACTTTGCATTACATTCAACAATCGCCATGAAAATGTCATCCATTCGGTGGAGCAAAAAGTCTCTCGGAAGGTGAGTTAAAAGTACTAATTAAGAAAAAGAAGAAAAATTTGGCATAAGCTATAAAGAAACTAAAAAAAAATTTTTTTTTATGCAGGGCGAAGTTACAATCGAGTGGCAGACTTACGAGGTTTCCCAGCAGGACAAACTGCAAAGGATCGAAATCGTATCTGTGCCTTTACCAACTCACACGAGTTGTGCGATTTTTTCACCGAGTCAAGATATGCTTCTTTTATGCTGTATCGATGGCTCGATAACATTACACGATCATAATAAAGGAACGAGTACCAGCGTTCAAGCTCCATTCGTGAGTTGATTATTCATTTTTTAACATCCAAGTAAAAGGCTGATTTTTCAATCGATTTATTATAATTACTCTTAACGTAATTCTCCAGATTCCAACTTTAGCCTCATGGCACAGCGATGGATTCGTATTTACAATTGGAAATGAACGTGGCCAGTTGCAACATTACGATATTTCTCTTCACAGCATCAAGAGCCAGACACTCAACGATGAGTCGACTCCAGCCATTATTTTTGATCTATCTACGTATTTCAAGTAAAATTAATTATTCACCCTCAATCGAAATAGATCATTATATTTTATAATAGAGTATTATATCGATTTAAAAATTCAACAAGTAAATTATTATGTATTCGAAATATTTTTAAAAGTAATTATTCTTTTTCAGAAGTCAACCAGCTTTGATACGAATGTTGTGGAATAAAACGTCGGATTGCAATACGTACAATTATCGTTTCATCAATGGAGATGCATTTTTTCTACTTTTGTTCGAACGGTAAATCAGAAAACTACACCACTCTAGGCATGATCATTAATATTCATCAGTTATTAATTTTTATAAATTTCCAGCGGTCCACTGGGAGTTATAAGATTCGTAGAAGGAAATAACTTATCGGGAGACGTTCTAGTATGCAGAAATCTAAACGCTGCGCAAGTAGATCTTGCAACTTCGCTGTTATTCGCGATGAACTGGGATACGCATCCTCGCGAATGTATGCATTCCCTCAATCAAATATTGAATCACTTGTTTAAGTTGAAATTAACTCCGGAACGCGAAGAATTGATACAAATCGCACTGAGGAGTTTTCATGTTCCTCTTCGACCGATAAGTCAAGCCGTCGAGGACGAATATGGAGATGAGATACGAGATCTGACGAGAAGATTTTTCCATCACTTGATTAGGTTTTTTATTTTTGTAATTCCATTTTAATTTAAATCCCATTTTTATATTTTCGATTTTACACATTTTCGTTTAATGTAATATGCATTTTTCAAATTTTGTTGCAGACACAAATTATTTGAGAAAGCTTTCAGACTAGCCATAGATTTGAACGATCATGACCTCTTTATGGACATCCATTATTACGCTCTCGTTCTGAACGACATGGAACTCGCGACAGCAGCGAAAAAGAAGGCTCAAAATGTTTTGAGTCGTTCGAACAGCTGCAGCAGCTCGCGTAATTAATTAATCTTTTTTCCTCATATTTTTACCACATTGTGTTAATTTGCTACATAATAATCTTTTTTTTAGATTCTACTTGCTCACGTGCTTCGTGTTCCCTGTGCTCGGACTCAATAAGCGACAAAGAAACAGAATCCTACAGTGGAGAAAGCGAGAGTGAAGACTCGCCGAAACGAGAAAAAACAAAATATAATCCTCCTGCGAAGACCGGGTCGAGAATAAATTTCAACAAAATCCCATCGTTGCCGGTGCTAGATCGAAATCCTCTGAAAAACAGTGACTCGATGTCGACGTCGTTCAACGACGTTTCGACTCCGAAATCAGAAAATGTAATGTCGACGGTGTTCAACATGCCAACCGAAAATCTCGAGTCGATCATGAACTCTCCTATTTCATTATCAAAACCTCTCGGCAAAAATTTTTCACGTCGTTCACCGTTCAGAATGAACAGCGGGATAATGACGTCGTTGAGCGCAAATTCTCGATCTTACGATAATTTAAGCAATGATTTGATATCCTCGACATTTGGAAATCTCCGGCTGCTGGGACTCGGTCAACGTGAGCGCTCTTACGCGAAGTCAACTGGAAATATTTGCCAAAATTCTCGAATCGACGAGACTTTATTGGAGGAGAGCATAGCCGAAGATTTGATATCGACGAGGTTCGACAGCACAGAACCTGATTTGATAAATCCTGATATTGCGTCAACATCGTCCTTGATCCTAGAGAGCATTGACGCCAATGTGATGTCGACGTCCTTCAGCAATTTATCAATGAGTACGATCTGCGAGAGCACCAACGCAGCTTCAGTATTTCGAAATGCAAACAATACTCCTCACATTTCGGTCGAAATGCCCCACGTTTCGTTCGTCAATTCTTTAGGATCATCAACAAGCAAAATACCATCGAATTCGTACAGTGCTCTTGGAAAGCCTGGAAAAGTGTCGTTCTTCAATTCTCCGAACAATTTGATGTCCACGTCTTTCAACGATCCGGATGACGTTAGTCTCGAATCTCTCAGCAATGAGGCTGACATTCCGGATTTCGATGATTCGAACATCACGTCGGGACACAAGGATTTATCCCTGGAAACGATTCCACCACCACCAACGATGACCAGTTCGTTAGCGAATTATTTGAACAATTTACCGAAAAAAAGTTCTTCGATTACGAGAGGCTCCGGGCTGGAATTAAACGACCCCAGTGTCAAATTTCCAATTCCATCAAGACCGAACCCTCACTCGCAAATACTTCAAAGACAATCCTCGGTTGCCAGTATTCTTCAAAATCATCATAGAAACAATAATTTACAACCGATAAGAAATTATCGATTGAATTACGACCTTGACTACGTGCCGTTTTGCGAGAGTTCAGAGAATCTTAATTACCACTCGTACGTTAATTACGGCGATAATGCATCCATAAATCCCGTTGGACATTTTCAATCGCATTATAACTCTCAAGGAAAATCTTCAGAGAGCAAACATTCAAAGTTTGGAATTTCGAAGATAAATCCAAGCAACGAAAAATCTTCCCATATTCCCGTTCCGGTTAGTTCTACATCCAATTCGAAGGTTTTGTCTCAGCCACAAAACGCCGTGGACTCGCTCGTCGCCAACGAGAAACCGAAAGTCAAGTTTTCTAATACTGTGACTCATATTCTCGTGCCTGGAACGGTAAGTACCGTAATTCGAAACTGAAAATAAAATATAAATTTCTACTTGAAATTAATTTTAAAAAAATCTTGGTTTAGGGGCAATCGTATCGACCTGTTCAGAAACGGCAAGTGACGCAATTACATCCAATGGATCCAAAAAGAGAGTTGGCTGAGAGTCTACCTCTCTGCCTTGGAAATGAAGACTATCTCAAAGATTTTCAGCCATTGTCAAGTAAATAAAAGATAAAGAAATTAATATTATTTTTATAAATTCACAACTAAGAAATCATTTATATTTCAGAAGAAGATGCTGAAATCGAAAAAGCGAAGGAATCTTCAAAAACGGAAGAGACTGCAAAAATCAAAGTTGTTCACTTTGGTCTTTTATAAAAACGATTCTACGAAGTTTACAAAACTTACCGTCCCATAGTTTAGTATATAATATGTATATATTTTACAACATTTCTAATACACAAATGATTTTATATTTAAGTGTTATTCAAGATATTTCTATAATAATGACGTACGTAATGAAAAAAAAACATTTTTTGTACAACTCGTTGGAGATTTTATTTTTTTTTCATTGTTTCTAATTCTTCTTTCAAATTCAAAAGCTCCGTATCGGGAACGTATCGCTTCGATTCAAAGACAGGATCGTAATAATCTATATTTATCGTAACGCTTTCCGGTATTGAAGCTTCCAAAGCTCTAAGTAGTAACGGATATTTCGTTGCAGAAATTTCTAATTGAATGTTTCGCTGATACTCGCTCACGTCATATTCAGCTACAACTGCTTCACTGTTCGGCTTGAACCTTTGAACTTTGTAACAAATTGGTGGAAATGCCCAACTGAAAGAAAAAATTTTTTTTATCAAGATAAGAATTATAAAAATTTTAAAAAAATAATAATTACCTGTTTTCAATGTCAAGTTCCAAAGTATCAGCCAAAGTGTCAATGAAACTCTGATAAGTTTCCAGCACTGGATAATTGTAACTTGTCAATTTTATATTCACAGTTCCATAGAGTGGGATTTTAGATTTTCCTGTCTGCGATAAATTGCATAATTATGAATTCTGCACATTTTTAAATGAAAATTTGTACAATTGCGTAATTAAATGTGTGTGTTCTTTAAATATTTCCATAAATTACATTCATACAGTTTTTCAATATATTTAAAATTTTTTTGTTTGATCAATTGAAGATCGTACCTCAAGATAGTCCGGGGTCCATAAACTTGAAAATTTTGATACTGATAGACGATGAGGTACAAATAATCGGCCTATTCCAACCAACTGCACAAAAACAAATATTTTTTTTATTTTTCAGAAGCTGTTATCTTTCTATCTATCTAAAATATCTAAAAAAATATATTTTTAAACATTTTCAATCATTTGAATTAAAAACACGTTGAAAACAACTTTGCAATCAAAATAAACGAAAAATATTCAATCATAAATATTTAAGTTCGAGAAAATTTTCTAAATACTGTGCTCTTCATGACATAATTCATCTTTTTAAACTAATTTTGAAATAAAACTTTTCATGAATCTTTAGAGGTTATACACACTGTTATCCCTATTAAAATATTTACGAACAAGCGAATTAAGTAATGTTTGAAATATTCGATCACCTTTTTCATCATTGCAGTTGCCATTGGTATTTGACAGGATGTTATCGCGTTATTCAGACATAAATAAACTATTTACTCCAAAAGTTAGAGCCGCAAAACAGACAACAGTAATGAAAGAGCTTGCGGTCACGTGACTCGCCGAAGTCTCGTCTGCTTCCACCTGCTGGAGATCGTCAAAAGCGGTTTTCATGGTGAGTTGGTGGATTGCTGATATGTATACGATCTTTACGGTGGATTCAGTTGCTCGCGGTTCATATTCAGAACAGGTCATTTCAAACTTTTCTAAAAAGTTTTTTTCATCGATATCGATTGCGTGTTAACTTTGTCGGCGTTGATAAAAAATCAAATTCCTCGGTAACATAAATGTGTGAAAACCGGACATTCTATAAGAAAAAAATGATCGCTCATTCGCTTTATTCTATACTTGTGCAATAATCGTTTTTATCTTCCATACGAGCATATTTCATTTTTTTTCTATAACAAAAAGAAAAATATATAATCAATCAGTAGTGAGCTAATTTTAATCGATATCGATTTTTCGGATTTTTTGGATTTTCACAAGCGGTGAGTATCGACAAAAATTTTTAACATTAAGAATATTCATGAATAAATTAAAATAAATTTGTTTTTTTTTCAAAGCGAGAATTTGAGGAAAAATATCAGACTGCCGAGTTTGCGAATCATTTATAACTTTTTGTTTAATGTCAAATGAGATAAGGTTTTGTATCATCAACAAAATTGCATTAGTGCAATCTTTTTATCATTAATGAAACAAGAAATTTTTTTCGCGTTCAAGGACATCGTCTCAGGGCATGAACTGGAATTTCCCGGTATTTCATTATCAGTAAAGGATTTCTCGGGGTACAAACAGAGAGAATGCAATTACCAGATCTGCGTATGTTGGAAAGGATAAATGTGGGAAAACACGAGATCGAGCGACATGATGAACACTTTTTTCCTACTATCTCTTTCTTTTTTCTTTGTTTGTTTCTTTTCTTCTTTTGAACGTCGTCAGTGTTGACTAACGGCCTTCGTCCGAGACGTTAATAATATCGACGAATTCTGATGCACTCGTGACAAAGATTTTAGTACACGTTCATGACAAAAATTCTCGTGAAAAACTTATTAAAATTCTCGTCACGTACTTTAGTGGCCTGAGTGAAGGACAAATTTTAACGCTTCTATAACATAATATAAATGAAACTTTTCATTATAAACCATACAATAAACAAATATATCATCATGGAGATAAAATATGAAAAATGAGGCAAATAACAATTAATTGATCTAAATATACAATTTTAACGCCTGTTTAAAAAAATAAATTGTCGATTTTCCTCAAAGTATGAAAATATCACTTTATTGCACTCAATCTGGAAAATTTGATAATTGATACACTAATTAGTTAAAATAGACAATTTCCTGTCCGATATCTTCGCATTTCCGGTCATCTCCGATATCGTCGGACGAACAAATGGAAATAAGATTAATCGCTTAATCAACAATGAGGATTGATCATAAATTTTGATACAATTATAAAGTCGCGTTCGCGATGACGAAAATGAAAATTGATTAATGGGCGTTGTCAACGACGTACATGAAAGACTCGGTACATGCTGACGAGTTTAATAAGTAAACAGTAATTACTTTTTCGTAAAAAATGTTTGGACGATTAAAAAAAATTTTTTACTTCTCACCTTTTGAGAAGTATTTTACAGTATTTTCTGAAAAATGATTGTAAACACAAATATTTCTGGGAAAAAATATGAGAGATAAGAAGATTCGTTTCTATGAAGCTTCGCGACAGTGATGGATTCTTTTTTTTCTGATGCGAAACTGCATCGGCAAAACTGGTTTTCAGTGTGGAAAACCCAAGTATACGATAGACGCATAGCGGAAAAAATAAATAACCTTGTGGCTGCGTGAAGTACATTTCTAATAAATTCGAAAAAAAAACATTTTGTTAAAAAATCTGTGAAAAACAAGAATTTGGATTTACAATTTTTTTGAAATATTTTTATCGTTCGTTGAGTAATCTGCAACAGATGAATAGTTAGATTTAACTATTTTTACAATTCCTATCGTAAATTTTTTTTGATGATACACTATAGAATTATTTAACTCTGTCTATTTAGCGATTAGTCATCGTCGTAAATTCACCGATCGTTCTTACTGATAATTATTTCGAACGGAAGAAAAATTCTGTACAAAACGGGTCGAAGAGAATTGGGACAAAATCGTGAATGGAAACAAAAAATAAAAGTTTAATCATTCGCTGATTTGCTCATCAGATATTGAGATAATTTTTTTTTCTATCATTTTATCATCTTCGTTAAGCAAGAAAATTATATCATTGGTCGAATCAGATGAGACGGAGTTGTCTGGTCGAATCTTCTGCCATGTGCGATATCTCGCTTGAGAAATCTTTATTAATTTCTTCACAAACATCCTTTGTTCGCGTTGTATTTCTTATTGTTTTAAAATTCAACTATAGCCAATGTGAAATATGAGGATCGCGTGGCTCGAACATGTACGCACAATCTGAGAGAATTCACATATGCACGGACCTTATCATCGAACAACCGATGCCGTTCGTTTGTATAAAAAAATTTTAAAAAATACGACTCGAATAAAATATGCTCAGCCTTGTTTCCGAGTGATAATCAAAGAAAAAAGAATATCAAAAATGATAAAAGATGAAATGGATCTAATTTACAAAATGTTTTTCATCTGTGCAGGTGTTCAAATTTGAGAACAAAATCGATATAATTTGTCTGTACCAAAAACCTTACGATTTTAATCAAAATATGTTCATCCCTGTTATCGAGTGATAATCAAAGAAACAAAATGATAAAAGAAAAGATAGATCTAATTTTCAAAATGTTTGTCATCTGGGCAGGGGTTCAATTTTGAGAACGATCGATATAATTTGTCGGTCCAAAAAAAAACTGACGATTTAAATCAAAATATCTTCAACCTTGTTTCAGAATGATAATTAAACAAAAGTGAAATAAAAGATAATTCAAAAAATGATAAAAGAAAAAATAGGTTGCTGCAATTTTTCCTCCTCGCAGATGTTCGATTTCGCGGACAATTATAATTGTCCTCGAACTATTTTTACAAAAAAAAGTTACAAACCAAATCAAAATATATTTCATATATTTTGTATTTGATAATCAATTAAAAAATATGGAGTAAAATATAATATAGAAAATGAAAAAAGAAAATATAGATTGTTGTAACTTGAAAAATGTTTTTCCTTCTTCCAGATGTTCGATTTCGCGAAGAAAAAGAAAATGCCGATACTCGCTGACCTGACGCGACGTTTTCATATGTTGACGACGGACGCGAAGCCCGATCCACCTAGAGATGGATCGCCGGGTTACACCAATAATTTGACACCTCCACCTGGATATTCGAGACGAAAATCCTCTCCAACGCCACCAGAGCCTCACGAGACTGAAGAAATTCCGGAAAATCTCGATCGAGAACAAACGAAAGATCGGGATGAGGAAGACGTGGAAAATTCAAATTCTGGAAACGAAAGTCCACCGGCTGGAGAACGAAAAACTTCGAAAGAGACAAAATATCCTCGTGTCAAAACGAAAATTCCTTACAGATCTGGTAAGATTCAATTCCTACAAAAAATAGAAAAAATATTAAACAATTTTTACTAATACATAAAATGAATTCATTTTCACAAAAAATTATTACTAAATAAGTAAATTGATTTTTCAGCACAAACAGCGAACGTAATTAATTACAATATAATTAATTCAAATGGCGTGAAAATCGGCGCCACGAAGACTTACGTCTGCAACGTGAATCAGTGCGCGAAAAATGTTAAGGAGTGCGACGGAAATTCGAGAGCAACGAAAACGAGATCCATGTCAAAAGATATCGAGATCCTGAGTGCATGCGAACGTGAGATAACGTTGGACGATATGTTCGTTATTAAAATTCACATAGGCCACGGATGGAGGGATGTCGTCAGACGTCTCGGTTATTCGGAAGGTCAACTTGATCAGTTCGAAGAAAATCACCGACTGAAAGGCATAGACGAGGTGCGTTCTCTCGGATCTGAAATTAAAAAAATTCTCGTTTCAATCCTCTTTCAAAAAATTATAATACAATCATAATTTTTTTAGATTAATAATTTTACAATTTTTTAAATTAAAGGTAATTTACCAAGTTTTGCTGGATTGGAAACAAGCGAATACAAAAGACGCCCAGCTCGGTAAACTCGTAAACGTTTTATGGTCCTGTCGTGAATACGATTGTGCGGAGAGGCTTGCAGCCGCGCAACAAGTTCCATCGTAACACAGACTTCCATCGGGTCGTCAAATTCACTCACCGCGAAGTTCATCATATCGCCATTTATTTTTCGTTTATTTTACACACCTTGCACATATATTCTCTCCTCTAATTCAATATCATCGTTAACAAATTAGAATTGAATTGATTGGATTCGACAAAACGTTTCGCAGTTCTTATCTTCGAGACGAAGAAAAAATTCGATCAAAATTTTTTAAGGATTTTGAAGCTGAATGTATTATAATTTCTACATGTAAAAAATAAATATTGATCTCGTTTTGAATTTTGATAACATAAGGCTTCATCTATTGTTGGATTTGAATCGAGTAATCAAAAATTCATTCACTGCAAAGTTTATCATAAAGGCATTCATTTCTCGTTTTTTTTACACGCTTTATACATTTTTTTATTCCATATTGTTATCATAAATTGTAATCCAATTATTAACTTCGATTAAAAGTTTTACAGTTCTTATCTTCGTGACGGAGAAAAAATTTTATCAAAATTCTTGAATAAATTTAAAGCTGAATGTATCTTAACTTTTGCATATAAAAAATAGATATTTATCAATATCAGCGAATTTTAATGAAATTTTTTCTCAGACGTGTTTCAAAACAATCACGAATTTTTCCCAAAAATATAGCTATCCAATTTAATTTTTTTATAATTCGAAAAATGTATCTTGGTCTTACAAATTTTAGTTGTATTTTTTATTATCGTTATTTGTAATTTTATTTGTCTCGAAAATAAAAATTGTTGATTATTTATGATAAGTCTATACATTTGAGGAAGCGATTGACCTTGAAAAGTGTAATTTCATACTTTAGCAATATTTTTTTGCGTGATGGTAAAAAACTTTCAAAACTTAAAATCCCGTTTCCCATATAATAAGCTATTGTGTACCATTTAAATAAGTCCACGAGGAAAACAAAACTTCAATACAAATGCAAAAATTTAAGTAAAAATGCATATAGGTGAAAAATGGAATAAACATCTATATTATTTAGTGTCCAATTTGATAGTTTAGCTCAAAAGTACGTTACCAAGATCTGAATCGTACTCGTTAAAGATATGAATAGCGATTAAAAAAAAATCTATTGGACATTACAATTATTTTGAGTGTACTATCAGATATTCACGGAAAATGATTTCCGAATTAGAAAATTTACGTGACTGTCTTTGGATTTCCGTAATCATCACGACGGTGACACGAGTGGCGTTGCATAACAACGTTCGTGGAAAAAGAAATTACAACGTGCGAGATCCACTTATAATTTTTCGCAGTGGTTGCTACCGTCTGTCTCGATGCTGATTTTTTAAATGATAGTTCAAACCATGTCAATAATTTCACTTAACTAAGTAGATCAAAAAAGGTGGAAATTTAGATATCTAACTTATTAATTTGCCATAATTAAATCAGTCATTAGCCGTGATTTTTGATTTACACGGCGAAGTCGCGTTTATCGGTATTCTAGTATCCACGTCGATGCTCGTTCGTCTCTCGAAAATCTGATTCTTGCAGCTTTCAAACTGCACGAACATCTCTGCTAGGTTTTGATCAGCATCGAGTACAATGACTGGAGCTGGTAATTTGAACAAACTTTTGTGCAGCAACCACTCATCGTGAACGTCGTGCATCTGTCTCAAGTACTCCAATGATACACGATCTTCTTCTTTCCGAGCTCTATGTTGTATTCTTTCATAAACAATCCTTGGTGAAGATCTTAGGTAAACTGCGAGAGAAGAAAATTGTAAATATTATTATTCCAATGCAAAAACCAATTTTTTGCAGATTTTTGTGTAACCAAAGTATGAAATTGTGGGATTAAAAATCATAAATTTATTCCTCACCAATTAGGTCTGTCTCGATCGATGCGTTGCTGATGCACCAATCGTACCAATCCTCCAACACGCTGACTTCGACACCACTCAAGATCTCCTGGCGCTTCATATTTTCGATGAAACATCTTGCGCTGTAGACGCTTCTCTCCATTACTTTATAAGGTAGATCAGTCTTGTATGTATGAAGCTGAAGCATCGTTAATTGTACGTAAGATTGAAAGAGAAAGCCATATCTCTTAGGATCTTTGTACATCAAGCCCTGTAAACAAAGTTTGATTCGTGGATATTTTAAGAATCATAAAAATTTTATATTCTAGTTTTTTTCGACTTACCAATAAATTAGATCCATCTACATTGCGCCAAAGTTCAACTGGCTCTTGCAAGACCATCGTGTTGTTGTATTTTTTGAAATTGTTCAAGAATGTTGTCTTGCCGCTGCCAATGTTTCCCTCAATGCAGATGGTGAAGGGTCTCCTGCAATTTTTACTCGGTGACGACATTCTCAAGATTATGCGAAATAACGTGTTTTTACCTGAAAAGTTAAAAATATTGTATTAATAACGTATTGAAGCATTTTTCTGAAATTAAATAATTGTTTTCATAAATCACAAAAAGCGTAAAAACTTTCATACTTACAATTTGGGAATAATTAAAAAGATTACGCTCATATACAGGATTAAAATGTTTGCTAAAAACTGACAGCGGCCTTAATTTGTTGAGAAAACCGTGAGCACCGACACGTGAAAGGATCGCTCAATGAACGAAAGATAAATGAAAAATTTTAATTTTTAACACAGAAATTTTCTTAAACAAAAAACGATTCGATGACGACTAAAAGATGTGCAGAGACACGGAGCTGCATACATGGCATCCCGATTCCGCGCCAAATGAAGTCACTTTGGCGCCAAAATGCGTACAAAATTCACCATGATGGAAAAAAATATACGGGTCGTTTCATCCTGAATCGAACAGATGCTCAACGGCTACAGCTGTCTTCAAACTAGCGTTACAATTGGTCAAAAAATTCTAGCGAGTCGAATGCAATGGGTGGTTGAAAAGAGCAAGAAAAATAATTCGATATTTTTTATACTTGCGCTACTCCCGATGAAAAAAATTGGTCGATTTGACCTGAAATAGCCCTTACATTACCAATTCCATTTCTCCCAAATAAATATTTGCAACATGATAAAAATTCAAAAATTTAAGAAAAAAAACGTATATGCGAATCGAATTATGATGAGTATTTATCTACTAGTGATATAAACAAAGTTGCAAGTTAATTCAGGAAAAGATTTTTTTCATCATTTTCGGAGTAAACACACGTGTGCCGGTATATGGAACAAAAATTTTAAAAACACGTTGTCAACTTACCAAAAAACGTCATTTTCGAATTGAAGTGCGTTGTTTTAAATAATTATATAAACAACAGAATTACATAGTAGTATTATTCAATCGGCTTGTTTTTTCGTACAAAAGTGCAATAAATGGTAAGACGTCGTAGATTCACATCCAACTCTACAAATGTACGAATATGTACTACGAATTCGCTATATCGTTGTTCAATAGAAGTTGGCATCGCTTTGAAGTTAGCTCGAAACGCTCGGTCGGTAAAAATCCTGCTCCGTTATTTTATCTGAGAAAAAAGAATCAACATGCACATTATTTTCCTTTTTTCAGAATAAAAAATAAATTTTGTTTCTTAATTATCAAAATAACATTCAAAAAATTGTTGAAATTTTTGTTTTGTTTTTCGCACTATGTGAAACTTGAGAGAATGAAAATCTCAAGGTCAAAAATCCCTGCAATAAAAATAATAATTCGATTTATTGCTCACTTCAAATGGCTTATAGGAAAATAAACAACTATTGGTATAATCCGCAAAATTGCAGGGCTGCAGTTGTGTAATGCATACTGGTATGAGAGGGACTCGTCGATGTTTCGCCGGTGCAAACGTTTACGATATTACACAATGAATAATTCACGCGGGAATTTCAGATCGATCGATGATTCGAGATTCCATTATAGATAGAAATCATTACAGTACGCATTTCCTTGTTATCTCTATAAATCACGTGACAATTTTGGGTAAGGTAGGGAAAATTATAACGAGCTCGAAGGATTATTTACAGATTGTACGATTTTACTCCTGAAAATGAGAACAAATAGCATTTCGGCAAATCGTAAAATACACGAAACGTCATTAAAAATTATAAACAAAATATTAATAAACAATAAAAATCCCTGAAAAAAATTTTTAAATACAAAAAAATGTAATTTTCATCTTTAACCAAGCAAAATTAATGTAAGCTTTACAAAAAAATGTAAAATCGTCCTAAAATTTATTTTCCACGAACAGGTAGAAATAAAATACCTGAAATAATCCATCCGTGAAGATTCAAATTCCGAGAAGACTTAAACTCGTCCTTACGCAAATTTATTACCTCTCCAAGACTTTTTTTACTACCGCTACCTTATATTTGCTCTCTTTTTCTTCCCTCTATTTTTCCAGCCCGTGCACCCGAAGTCCACAAAACCCTGCGCAGCTTATCGAGGGCGCAGGCTCCGGGCACGAGCTCGCAGCATCACTCGGAAAGCGTACACGTACAATATATACATATATTCAAAGCGTACCGTTCTCTCGCAGCTTTTGCTCTCTCAGTGACAAAAAGACCGTGAGACGGGCGAAAAGCTCGTTACGGTCCTCGGATCGAGTGCCGCATATTCATCTTGATTTTTGACCGACGATATCGAAATGACAAATTCATTCGGTTGATTCGTTTTGCGACAGATCCAACAATAATAATAACATCAACAGGAAATAACAAAAAGGGAAGAAAACGAGAGAATATTGAGCAAAATCGACGAAACTGGACGATTCACTGGCCGAAGATTCGGACGGTGAAGCGCGATGGCAGATAACGACAATATGTACGACGATGAGGTACGAAATTTTTTTTTTCGAATTTTATTCTATAAGTAGTTGAAATAATGATTCTTAATTTTTTTTGAGTATTTAATGTTTTAGTAGCATTATTATTATTCTTATTTTTTCGTCACGTGTTACGAAAGTTTAAATCTCCCGGAGTTCGGCTTTGAGTTCCAAAAAAAGCTTGCGTGTCAAAGAGTGGCTTTGTCAAAATACTGCCAATCTTCTTTGAGCTTTTAGCCAAGCTTTCAAGCTCTGTATACAAAAACCGATCTGTCTCGTTTTCGTTCCCCGGAGACGAGTTTACGTAGGTTTTAATCAATTTACTGAAACTCGAATAAACCTTGATGGGAGATGAGAAAATAAACTTGTTATTGGAATCTCAATATTAATATTATTCAAAACGTATTTTGGATTTTTTATTTATTTAACAAATTACGGATCCGGCTTTTTTTAATAGCGACTTTTTGTCGATATTCAAATTCAGTTTTTAGATATAAAAAATATTTTTTAAATTGAGTAAAAATTAAAATCGAAAAATTAAAAATTAAATTTAAAATTTATTTATAATTATAAAATTACAAATATGTAAATTATAAGATTTTGCGTGTGAAGATACATTTTTTTAAAATTAATTTATTTTTCGATATAATTTTTATGTCTAATGATTCGAAAGAATTTTTTAAACGTAATTTTCATTTGATTTCATTGTCGATTTTTATACATGCCGCTTGCATGCCTTTTATAGATTTTTCATAAATTGAATATTCCGAGTGTTTTCCAATCGATACAAAATAGCCGGGTATGCATTTACGAGGGGAATAAATGTTCCCTTTAACGAGGAAATATTAATAAAACCGAAGTCCAGTTGATATTAAAATAAATTTTTACAACTATAATTTTGTAACGTTTCTCATTGGGAGGAACGGGATAATTTTTTATACGCTCGTAATCTCGTGATGCTCGAAGGAAACACTTTGAAGTATTTTTCTCCTCCGAGAGGTCTCGCGAGTGAATTATTCCTCAGGGAAAAATCTACGTTTCCTCTATAAAATAGGAAAATTTTATTCACCGATCCTATACATTTCCCTTTAATTGAGAGCAGCACCGAGTTCCGGTCATTATCATTCTATTTCTGGATTCACGTGATCAGACGTAATTGGATAATGAATATATTTTATTTTCCAAACAGAAATCCCACTCCAAAATAAAAAACAAACAAAATCTCAAATCCATCCTAGATCCTTGCTATAATAATAGTAAAAAATTAGAACGAACAATTCGATAGGTCGTAAAAAAAATTCGAGTTCATGCGCCGGGACTGCACACGTGTGAAAATTGCGGTTAAAGTAAAAAGGGAGAGAAACAGGTTTACGGCCAAGGCTAATCGAGTTGATCGGTGGGAAGAGATCAATTCGAACTGTTCAAAGACCAATCGAGTTCGCCGAAAAAAGAGCACGGTAACTTTTTCCTGGGGCAATTTTAAGTGGCGATTTTTTTTTCTTTTTTGGTCTCGGAGTCTCGAAACATGTGTCAGGGAATGAGAAAATAGGAAAAGCGAGAGAAAAGGACAGATGGATATAGAGAAAGAGAGGAAAAATGCGCGGGGAAATTCGTTGCACACGAGCACAGCGAGCGCCCCTTTCTCTATCGATTTAACCAGCAGCCAGCTGACTTGGCCCCGACGAGAGAGAACAACCCCGAGGCCCGAAGCTACTCTCTGCGACCCCTCTCTCTCTCTTTCCTCTTTCCCTCTTGTTCGCCCGGCGCTTTTATGCTGCCTACTCGCACACGAAAAAACATGCAATCCCGCACGCGCCTTTCCATCTCCGCTCTCCTCTTTCTCTCTTTTTTCCTCTTGCTGTCGCTCTCTCTTTCCTCTCGCCGTCTCTCTCTTTTTCCTCCTGGAAAAAAGAATAATGCTCGAGAGTCTTTGTATATCTTGACACTTCTGGAGAGACGCCAGAACACGGGGATCCAAACGATCAACAAAGTAGCAGTATTTCTGTTTTTTTTCACACCTCGAGTTTTGGGGCAAAATATTTTTTTACGCCTCTTTTTTAGGGGAAAATTCGGTTTCGGTTGGAAATGACACTGATAATACGAATTCGAGGTTTTTGATTGATGATGAATCGTTGATAAGAGTTGAGAGCTTTCGTTGAATAATAATGAGGATAAGTATTTGAAGCCTTTTTTTTCATTGTGGAAAAAAGAGAAATGCGAGAGAGCTTTCGCACACTTGACACTTCTGGAATCCAAACGGTCAACAGAGTAGCAATATTTCAGCTCTTATTTTCACGCCGCTCCAGCGAGTCTGGAGAAAGTTTTTTTTCGTGCTTTTTTTAAGGGAAAATAAAAATTCGATCTTGGTAACGAATATGAATAATAATAACAAGGAGAGGAGAAGAGTTCGATATTTTTGATAAATGATAAATCATCGATAAGAGTTAAGAGCTTTCGTTGAATAATTGTCCAGGATAACGAGTTTTTTAAGCCCTCGATTTATTAAACATCCACCGAGGCAAGGCCATTTATTTCAAGTTTTTTCCTCGCTCCCTCCCTCTAACCTTTTTTTTTTATTCTCTCGCTTCAACATCGATATTATCGAGTCTCTGCAAGGAATTTTCTGTATTCGCCTCCGGTTTATTAATACATTATGACGATGGTCCTTGAGTAATAATTATTCACGTCGGAAGCACGCTGAAGTCGAGAGGGTTCCTTTGCTTGACTTCTGGATCTGTATCGTTAACGAGTCGACCGATACTTTTTTTTTCTTTCCTCTTTCCCGTTTAGTTTACCCTTTCCAGCGTTTTCATTTATTCTGCGGGGGCACTCGGAAACAAGCGACCGCCCCAATTGCGTCTCGTCAAGACCACTTTTGACCCGAATGGCTTGCTTTTTTATACCACGTATATAAATAAAGGTAATTGCAAACGAAATTTCGAGACGAGAAGCCGAAGAAAAACAACTTGGGAGACGTGGAAAACTTTTACTCAAATTGAGATCGTCGTGGTTTTGAATTATTTAATAGAATTCATGATAAAATAATACTTTTTTATTGAATTATCGAATTTGAATGTCTCGTCGGTATTTTAAAACTGTTGCGCTTGTTTCATTTTCACTCTCGCTTTTCACGACATCGGCCTGACTCGATATTGACCTCCATCACTGGTCCGACTCTCCCTTTTTACTTTTTTCTTTCCTTTCTCGGTTTATCTGCTCCCTTTCTTTCTTTCTCTCTGGCTCCTCTATTTCGCTCTTTGCTGAATCAACCGAATAAAAGCTTCATGCAATGGTTGGGCAAACTTGGCACAAATCTTGTTGAAAGCTCGGTCGGGAAAATTGTATCAGGATGAATTTTAAATGGAAATTATCAAATATTATTCCTCATTTTATATGAATTGTGAAATTAGACAAAATAAATATAGAAATTGGTGAATTTTTGATGCAAAAATACTGAAGTACCTAGACGATAATAAAAAAAATGTACGAGAATAAGTAAAAAAGACTGAAAATAAAAAATAAACGAATATCGATTAATCAAACTTCAGAGTGTTGAGTAAAAATAAACGAGACATCGATGATGGTTATTTTCTTGATAAACAGGAACTTGTTTCGACTAATCCGAATCAAAGAAATTGGCGTGGAATCTTGATAGCGCTGCTGGTAATCATTGCGGTCCTCGCTCTTATCGTCACCTCCGTCGCACTTCTGACACCCCCGGATGAGGGTCCTCGAGTCAGAGGTACTCGTTTACGGCTATCCGAGGTGAGTTTTTCACTCTTTAAACTTTTATTTTCCTCTAACTGACATTAAATACATGAAAATATTTAAGTTTTAGTCAAATTAACCAAAATGAAGTAGTTAAATAATTACAAAAAAATGAAAGATAAATTCAGTATCAATCAGTGAAACTGAATTTTGTAAATATTTAAATTTTGGTTAAATTAACTAAAATAAGAATAATTAAATAATTACAAAAGAATGAAAGATAAATTCAGTATCAATCTCAGTGAATTTAAATTTAAAAAATATTGTTGGATAAAAATCAATTTGAATATTCAGCATAAAAATCAGTTTACAACTAGGATAATATTTTTTATTCCCAGACAATAATATAAATTGATTAATTTTCTAAAAAGTCATGACGTACATCAGAATTTGCGAATTTTAGATAAATTACGTTGAAAAATGTCCTTGACCTTGACGAAATGGGGAAAATATATTTCGAAATAATTGCTAAACGGTAGAGCTTTTCCTCAAGAGGGTTAAGGGGGAATATACTGAGTAGAGGATCGACTCGACGGTTTCGACACGCGAGAGTATCTCTCGACGATGATCGATCTTGCCTGACAAGAAAGCACACGAGGCTGAAAGCGACTCGTCAGCCGTTGTCTCTTTTTTCCCTTCTTATTTTTGTTCTCGATCCCTTCTGATACTGAGAAGGGACAACGTAAAAGCTTTCTCTCGGCACTCGTGTCTTCCATCATCCGGTGGCGTGTCTTCTAATCATTTTTTTCAATGAAATTTCCCTTTGTACTATTCAAGGTTTTGTCCGGAGAATTATCTCCTCCATTGTTCAATGGCACTTGGGTGCAAGGAAAATACATATGCTATCGCGATGCTTGGGGTGGCATTTCTCTCCTCGACGCCTCCGATCCCAACATTACAGCACAGAGTCTCATGCCGAACGAAGACTTTGTGAGTATACGTCACTCGAAACTTGTTTTTACATCTCAATTTCGCAAATAATAAAAATCTTAACTTTCAATTTGCTAATTATAAATTTCGAATCGATAATTATTGGGATAGACAGCACCTGATTTTTTTCATGAAAACATTTTTCAAGTATAAATTTCTCGAAACGTTCAATTTGACAATTTTTTTCATTGCCTGCTTACAGTTAGCAAAAACAATTGGTAAAATAAATTGACTTATAAATGAAATTACGAAATATGATAAATGAGACAAAGATTTATCTGAATTTCACAAAGAGTTTAATTTTGAATTGCTAATTTTTGCTCTACAACGAAGATATTTTCGAGTGATATTATTCATTTATGTACACGTGTTGAATGAAACGTCACTCGGAATATCGATGACACGAATAAATCTAAAATATTTATAGAAATATAAAATATTCATTTTTCGACTCTATTTTTCCTTTGTGAATACAGAGACGCCTGAACCCGGTGAAATTTTCTTTGTCGTCGGATCTGCAGTATCTTCTAATAGCACAAAATGTGAAGCAACTCTTTCGATTCTCTTATCTCGCTCAGTACAGTGTCTACAATGTAAAAACACGGTTGGTTCATTTTTTATAATTTATTCAAAGTACCAAAGAAGAGAAGAAGAAATGAAATAAGAAAATTGTCGATTATTTCAGCGAAATCGTTCCACTAACTCCAAATCCAGAAAAGTATCGTCATCCTTATCTCCTTCACGCTCAATGGACCCCAAAGGACGATGGACTCGTTATGGTGCAGGATTATGACATATATTACAAACCGAATCCAATGAGCAGCGATGAATTTCGAATTACTGGTACCGCCATACCTGGAATCGTTTCAAATGGTTTTCCAGATTGGCTCTATGAAGGTGAGAATTCGTTTTTTAGGTAATAATTTGAAATTTTTTTCAATAATGATTTTAGTTGAGGCAAAAACTTTGTATCTCTCAATTTAAAGTAATTTTTAAAAATAATTGCATCAAAAAATTAATAAAAATGTTTAGAGGAAATTCTACGAAGCGCTCAAGCGATCTGGATGTCAAGAGACGGTCACATGATGCTTTATGCAACATTCAATGACTCATTGGTTGAGGAAATGCACATACCTTGGTTCGGAGAGGAGAGCAAGGCGCTTTATCCCGATATACGATCCTTGAGATATCCAAAGGTTAGATATTGTATTTTTCTGCAGGATACTGGTAAATTCTGATAGGAATAAAAGTATATTTCCAATTTCTATTCGTGAAACTATTTCGAACGTTGACGACTGGCTTGATCGTAAACCAGCAATTGTGAACGTTGGACCAGAGTTGATCAATGATGATTTTCGTTGTTTCACGAGTAGCTGTTATTTTTGAAAATCCTTTCGCTGCGCATAATTTTTGTTTTTGTACTTAATTTTGTGAGAAGTAGATTTTTGTCTTTTTTTTCATTGAGTTCGTTGTGAAACTATTATTTGTTTCCAGCCTGGAACTCCGAATCCGACGGTGCAACTCTTCGTTGCTGATCTTGCCGACCCAAAGAAAATTCAGACGAAAGCAGTCAAACCGCCTTCCGCGATCGAGCATGTGTGAGTTTGTCCTCTGCTTCGTAAAAAATTCGAAAAAAATAAGAAATGGCCAATCAACAAAAAATCAAATCAAAATTAAGCTAAAAACATTAAACCCTTGAAAATGTATTCATTATATTCGTAGACATATTTTATCTCATTTTCATTTGCAATATTTACTTTTAATGAATAATTATAATTTTTAATTATTTTGTCCATTATTATTTTGATCATTTTATTCTTGTGCTTTTGAATAATTATAATTTTTAATTATTTTCTCTATTATTATTTTCATCATTTTATTTGTGTGCTTTTGAACAGGGAACATTACTTCACAACAGCCTCTTGGATCTCACTGACAGAAGTTTGCATAACTTGGATGACACGTGCGCAAAATTTGTCGATAATAACCGTCTGCAAGAATCCTAGTTGGCGATGTATGGTTAGTGAACAGAATAATGAACAGTTCATTGAGACTTTGCAAAATATCTGACGAGGAATATAAAAAATTTCACGACTGATAACTTTTTAATTGAAAAAGTGAATTTCTTGAAATAAAAATTTAGTAAGAAAAGTAAAAATAGAAAAATGTCTTTGATAGAATTTTTCGTAAATTTTGAGAATAATTTCAAAGGAATATCAAGTAACGAGGGACTCGTGAAAACGAAATACAAAATAACAATATTTTCCATCGTAGGAAATTCAAAGAATCTCAGAGTCAAAGGGTTGGGTCGACACTCCAGCAGAGTCTCCAATCTTTTCCACTAATGCCAGCAGCTACATAGCTATAGCTCCAGTCAGAGACGGTCCGGAAGCCGGTTTCTACAAGCACATTGTCTCCGTTAACGTTATAAAAAAACAGGTCGTGCCTTTGACGCACGGTCGATGCGAGGTTGTGAAAATTCTCGCGTGGGACCAAGAGAACAATACGATGTGAGTTAAATTAAAAAATTCAATTTAATTATACACTTTTTTTTTCTAGAATAGTTTTTTTTAAAGAATAATTTCTTCCTAAAATTCCACCAGATATATAAAAATATATATAAAAAATTTTTTTTTTAAATATTTGTCAGATACTTTATCGGAATTCCACCCTTGAGACCGGGCCAGAGACATCTCTACCGTGTGAGTTCAATTTTACCGGAAATCGGTAGATCCTTGTATCCGGCGGTTTGCATAACATGCTCAAAAGCTGCCAAAGCCGAAGGCCGATATGCACTGGAGACAGATAGCGAGACGGATCTTCACGCCGGTATCGCGAATCGATACACGAGCTGGACCGACCAAAATGATTGGAGCGAGCAGTACGAAACCGACGTCGAAAACGCCGTGAACAAGGATCAACGTCCTCCCGAGGAGATTCCTAAACAGGATAAAAATAAAAATAAACAACCAACGAGTGAGTTAACAATCATTAAAAATCGAACAACTTTCAGATCGATTTAAAACATTTTTCCTTCTCAAAAATATGCAATTCCATTTTCTCGATACTTTAAATTTTCGTTCATATAAATTTCAAACGATGCGCTTTATTTTATCGTAGATGTACCTTTATTGAGATTCACCTACCCAGATTAAAAAATTTCATTCTTATCAGCTCGGTATACGCTTTTTAATATTCAAACTTAATATATTAATTATAATTATTAAAATAGAAATTGTATTATAAATTGATCTATGATATTTTTTCTTGCTAAATTTCGCTAAAACTAATTATAGTAGCTCATAGTTTGAATTTTCCCTCCCTTAACCTCACACACACGTACACACACGCACTGAGGTACTCGAATATTTATCTTTTTTCTAAACGTTCAATTTTTCATTATTATTGCAAAGCTTTCAAAATTTTATCAATAATTAAAACACTTTTTCAATTTTAAATTTTATATTGTAAATAATTTCTATAAAAATTAATTGTGAAAAATTATTGTAAAAAAATCACTACATATTTCTTGACAATCTTAAAATCGATTTAGATAGCAATTTTCGAGAAACAACAGAGAGAAAAATGCGAGCCCCTCTCATTTATTAATCCCTGTATTCTTTTTCTTATATTCGATCTCTCTGTCAATCGCCCGATATGAGCGAATTGTCACGAAGCAAGATTCATCTGTGGTCTACGAGGTATTAAAATCAGGTAGAAACGTTATAGAAACAAAGCTTCAGTGTTAGTTACAATACCATTTATATTTATACAAAATAATAATTTTTTTGTTAATTTTAACAAAGTGTATAAATCACACGTATTTGGGCTTTTTTCGGGATATTCAAAGCTTCATGTATTTTTCACCTTTTAACAGTGTTTCTGACTTGCTGTGAAATTTCTCACATTATAAAATAATTCTTCAAAAAAAAATGAAAAAAAATCATTCTTGAAGTTATTTCGGATTTTTGCTTCAAAATTTAAAAATCAAGAATCTCGAGTGATGTAAATAAATGTTTTTTTGCTCATGAAGCTCTCGGGCGTGTGTGTAAAATATTTAGCGAGCGACTGAAGTGTGCGATTCGAAGATTTCTCCAAAAGAAAAAGAAAAACGAGCTTCCTTCGAGCGATGTATTTTATTTCTGCCTCTGCACTGTACTTATGATTCTAAGAGAAGGAAAGGAAGCTGACGATGAAATATCACTCCTCGTTTTTTTTTCTATTCTGATGATGCAAACAAAAAACAATAAATTCGCAGATACGACAGGCGATGTAAATGTTGAATTAACGGAAGTTTTCGATGGATTACCAAACGAGACGGACAGCACCGAACACATCACGCCTGCCAGTACGGTCACTAAACATCTCAAAATTTTTGTTTCGTTTATAACGAAAGTTATATTGATATATTCAGCATGAATCTTGAGTGCTGTATGATCATGATATTTATCGTCAAAGATAAAAATGCTCTCAAATAATCGAATGAAAAATACGAGAGAGAATATCGAGCAAAGTAAAATCTCTTTTCACATGAAAAACTTTTTATTCGTTTTCTCAGTTTTCCTTTTGTCAGTTTTTCCGCACGAGATACGAAGTGTGATAATCATGACACTTTTGCGTGGGTAGTCGCATATTTATTGATCCAGTCTACTGGTCGATATTCATATTGCTTGTACTTTTTCGATTTCTTTTTATTTTATTTTCCTTTTATTCGTTTATTTATCGAAAATATAACGAGGTCACATGCGAACTCTCGAGCACTATATGACTGTGTCACACTCGTTTGTGCAAACTCTCAATAAGATTTTGCGTGAACAACGTCAATGATTACGACGTCGGTGTTTTAGGAAGCATCATTAGAAATCGATATCGTGATTTATTTAAATGTTCAGTCTAAAAATAACAAAACGCTGCTGACACTTTTACACGTTAATAAATGTTGAATGTATTTTTATTGTTGGCGGGATCTTCCATGGTCGAAGGCATGGGAAGATGGTTTTCGATGTTCACGTGTATATAAGTGCATTTTTCATCGCTGTACGTAAAAAAAAAGAAATATTTATTTTCTCGATGGAATTAAACATTTTTTACCTCTTCGTGTCTTTCGTTAAAATTATCATGGTCTTTTAATCCAATTTCATCTAAAGATTATTTTGATAAATCTTGAGTACCATTTTTCTCTTTTGGTATTTTTGAAAACATTCTTATGGTAATTTCATTAACATTTTCATCGAAAAAATAAATCATCGATGTGTTGCTGTCTAAACGTAATATCACAATTTCGTGAAATCCAGTTGCATGCTTTTTTCAAATTTGCTAACATTTTTGGGTATATTTTATTCTAGAAACTGTCGAGACTTGTCAATATCACAGCGCTATTTTCTCGCCGAATCTCGATTACTTCGTGCTCGAGTGCCTCGGTCCTGGTGTACCAACAACGTCTTTGTACAAAGCGGAGTTGCCGACGCCTCGATTTATTGGACTGTTGCAAAATAATACTTTGCTCAAAGTGAGTACAAAAATTACTATTACGTGACTCTTTTTTTGAAAGTCAAAAAATTACAAAAATTGTACAATTCAAAATATAATTTATTTCAAAGTTTTCTAAATTTGATATTGGTTTTATGCTAAATATTTAAATTTGACATGTAAATTTGTACTGTTGCAAAATAATACTTTGCTCAAAGTGAGTACAAAAATGACCTTTTTTGAAAGTCAAAAAATTATAAAAGTTGTACAATTCAAAATATAATTTATTTCAAAGTTTTCTAAACTTGATATTAGTTTTATGCTAAATATTTAAATTTGACATGTAAATTCATTCAAATTTATTCAACTCAAGTTTCGAAGTAAAAAAAACCAAAATCAACCCCAACGTATTCAGTATGATAAAATATATGAAATCAAAGTATATAAAAAGTAATTTATTTTTAAAAAATAACAATAAATCTCACGTGAATGGAACGAATTTTCAGGAACGAATAGCAAAAATAGCATTACCTCAAATAAAAACATTCCCCGTCCACATAAGCGGTGGATACAACGCCCAGGTCCGATTGCACTTGCCGCCTGGTCTGCGAGAAGACGAGATAACGCGTTACCCAATGGTAGTCCAAGTTTATGGAGGTCCGGGCTCGCAATTGGTCACGGATATGTTCAAGATCGATTGGAACACTTATCTCGCGAGCAGGAAAAACGTGATCGTCGCTCAGATCGACGGTCGAGGAAGCGGTGGCCAAGGATACAAGATGATGTACGAAGTTTATTATCAGCTGGGTACACTCGAGGTCGACGACCAACTCGAGGTTACCGAGTACCTTCGAGATTCACTCCACTTCGTCGACAAACGTAGAGTCGCCATTTGGGGATGGAGCTACGGCGGTTTCGCCGCCGTTCTCGCCCTGGCGAAACCAAATCAGGACGTTTTTCAATGCGGAATCAGCGTCGCGCCGATCGTATCGTGGAAACTCTATGGCAAGATTCTTATCGAATTTCATTTTCTTGGCAATTTCGTCTTATCATTTTTTTTAAATCGTATATTTTACTTAGTCATAATTTTTTAAATTATATTTGCTTAAAATTTACTTTATTTTTTTTTGGGATGTTGTTATCGATCTTTTCTTTTGATATATTTAACATTAAATATTTAATTTCAATTTATTTTCCGCTGGTATTTTTTTTATCGATATTTTCTTTTTTTAGATTCTGCCTACGCTGAGCGCTATATGGGGTTGCCAAACGTAACCTCTAACTACAAAGGGTACGCCGAGTCTGACGTCTACAACAAAGTCGAGTATCTACGGGACAAGATGTTTTATCTCGTACACGGTACTGCTGACGACAATGTTCAGTTTCAGCAATCGATGGCGCTCGCTCGTCATCTCGCTAAAAAAGGAATACTTTTCCGGCAACAGGTGGGAAATAATTTTTTTTAAATTGCTATATCAGAAATCCAATAAAGAAAAAATTCAAAAATTATGATAAAAGATCCAAAATTTAAAAATGAAAATTTCAAAACCATCAATTAAAAATATAATTGACGTACTTTGAATTAAAAATTATAAAAATTATTAAAAAATGTTTCAAAGAATCAAAAATGTAAGCAAAAAATTAAATTGCATTATTGACAATGATAAATGCATTTTCAGGTTTATCCCGACGTCAGCCACAGTCTGGCCGGAGTAAGAGGTCACCTGTACCTGTCCATGGCTCAATTTTTGGACGACTGTTTCCAGAAGCAAGTACCAATTGACTCGAAAGCTGGTCTGGGAAGCGGTGGTGCGGACATATAACGAGGAGAGAAGCCCGGAAGTGAGATTGACCGGTGATGACGATAGCACTCAGACCGACAAGAAACCAAAATCAATTCCACCGAGAACGAAAAGACGACTTCGATAAAGAGAACAGAATGAAATGCAATCCATCTCCAAATTGTGTTCCATTTAATAGAAATATTTACAGAAAAGAAAACACGAGCGGAGGAGTATTGAGCGATGAGAATAATGACGAAAAAATCGGAGAAGGAAAAAAATTATAAAAGATAAACGTACCTTTTTCCTTGTCTCTTGACCATACGCACACTCGAAATACTATTGCTATTTTATCCTCATTAATTTCTTTCATCTCATACTAAATTCTCATTACGTACGAATATTGTGATGGCGTAATTTACATTTGCAGCAAACTGTTTTTTTTTTATTTAAACTAGAAAATTCTTAGATCGGCCAATGTAGATTCGAAAATTCGAGTATACAAATTCAAATACCTATACATATATATAAAGAAGAAAAAATATATATATATTTATTGTAATGTAGAGCAATATACAATTTACAATCATTCGTCGATAAGAGAATTAGAGAAAAATTTTAAAGACGTTTCGTATGGGAAGGAAAAATGCAAAGATATTGGAATAATCCAAAAATGAATGGGAATCAAATGGGGAATATGAGTGGAGTATAAATTTTAGGTCGACGCTTATGTGAGAAATTATCTCGCGTTTTAACTTGTATAAAGATTTCATGCGAACGTTGTAACATATTTAAAAATTGAGTGCCGTGCTATTATGCGTCACGCTAAAAAAAAGACGAGAAAACATTTTATCCGTTCTTAAATAAAAAAAAAGAATAAGATTCGAAATAAAAGAGTACACAAAGTGAGAAATTATTAATAGAGTTGTTGTGAAACTGACTTGATAAAACTCTGAGATAATTATTCGAGTATTCGTTGTGGGATCTGGCACATGAATTCTTAAAAAATTCTATTTAATAATAAAACAATAAAATAATAAAAAAAATGAATAAAAAAACATTCTTAATATCGTAGAGTTTTCCTTCGATCTTTTTTGTGAATCGATTGTTTGAAAAAATGCCTCGTCACGAAAATTTGAGAGAGAAAAATATTTTTCGTTCGAAAATGTAGAGAGGTCTCGTAGGGAGTATGAAAAATGCGTACGGGTCACAAATCCGGTAGGGACTTGATGAACTTTTTGTTGGAGCACCTTCCGAGGTGGAGGAGCATGTGATTTTTGAGGTTCGTCGGCTTGCTGAAACCTCGACTGCAAATGTGACACCGAAATGGCCAGAGACCGTTGTGCACGTACATGTGACTCTTGAGATCGCCGGGAGTCGGGAACGACTTTGAGCATTGGGAACACTTGTGAGGTTTTTCCTTAAAATAAACAAAAAAACAAAAATATTTCAAAAATATTTTTAAACGATGTCAATGTGTAAACGTGTACATAAATTATCCTGTAAATTTGCTATAGATAAAAACAAATAAATGTGAATTTTCTAAAAGCTATCGATTCGGTGATCATTTTGTGTTAAAAATTCGATAAATAAACGAAAATAAAAATTTGGTCGAACGGCTTTTAAGTGAAGTCTATTTATTTTTCCTCCACAAAAATCCCTGATTTTTAATTCCTTAGAATATAAAAAAAAACCTCAAAAAATTCAAAAAAACGAAAATTCTAAAATACAAAAAAAATTTCCAAAAAATTCAATTTTTCCACGAGCCGCAGTCAATCAAGAATCAAAGATGTAATTTGTAACGTTCAAAAACATCCCTGATTTTTCATTCCTTAGAATATAAAAAATATCAAATTCCAAAAAATTGAAAAAAAAAACCAAAATTCTGAAATACAAAAAAAATTTCGAAAAAAAATTCAATTTTTCCACTGCATTCAATCAAGAATCTCAAAGATGTAATTTGTAACGCGATGGCGATTCCGTCTAGTTCGCAATGATGATAATGAATCGCTTTTTCCTCAGGGGCAGAGCATGTCAATATTAAAGATATAAATATATTTATACAGCTGCTGTCGGTTGAACGAGTGTGGTGGAAAATATATACGGTTGTATAATTGTATTGGACTTGGTGGATCGCTAAACTAAAACCGGTGCGAGAGACGAGAGAAGTCGCTCTCGTTATACGTGGACCGTAAAAGTCTATACGTATATATTTTTCGCATTATATGTATATATAAGTACATAATCCGAAGGAGGATGCACCTGCCGATAGGATCGTTCGGTCCGCGGAGTCACGGCAGGTATCGGAAGAGGTAGCGTCTCTCTCCTCTCTCTCTCTCTCTCTCTCTTTTTTTCGCGAGAATGTATATTGCGTCCACGCATGCCCGCATCCAGCTTGGGCGTGTGTGCATAAAACGTACCGAATGCATAAATACGGCTCTCGAGAGCCAAGAAAATCCACGAGCGCCCGATCATGCTGTATGAATTTAACATCGATTGATTTCATCGATCAAATTACTCATTTTTTCATTTTTCATCCATCATGATTCTCATTTTTTTAAACTTCATACAGTGTCGACCGTCAATAAATTTCTTATTTCAAAATTAATTATTAAAAATTGGATTTAAATATGAATTTTTCTTTACATTAAAGGGCAAAAAATTCAGAAGTCAAAGAGAGAAAGAAACCGATAATTAAAAAACACTTTTTCAATAATTTCGTTCACCGATCGTAATTTCAAAGATTAAAATGATTTCTTCATTACCTCAATCACAAAAAAATCCTCATTACCCATTAAAAATGAATCTAATTTAAAAAATCTTACTTACACCCCGATCGTAACTTTGAGGATTAAAAAGATTTCGTTAATTACCTCGATCGACAAAAATTCTCATTATCCATGCATACATACATTTTTTTGATAAATAACATTCGTAGGATTTATCGTGAGAGTTTATTGAGGGGTAGAGAATTCAGGTGGAGCCGGAAAGTACGAGGGAGCGAAAGAGAGAGCGAGAGATAAATTGACGAGAAGAGAACACAGACTCGGTATGTTTTCTGGAGGATCGCGTACACCCGAGTGAAACCCGTAGAAGCGGAGGTACGAATGAAAAAGAGCAGAGATCCCGCTTCGGTGTGCGCGCACGGTATATACACACGTACGTAACCGAGAGAGCTCTCTCGCGCATATATAAAAATGCGGGATAAAAGCGGTGCGGTGGCAACGAAGAAACAGCCTCGGGGTACATACGTTCTCTGTCTCTCTAATTGGATTGCATTCCAAGCGGTAGCAAGTAATGGGCCAATTACAGTAGCTGATGGCAAAGAGAGGAGAGCAGCGAGGGCCCCGACAGCGATACACACGTGCACACAGCCTATATGGATCTCTCTCCGTCCGCGCGCGAGTACCGGAGATATCATTACTTCGAAGGATTAGAGAAACTCATGCAGTTTCCGTTCTTCGATAAATAAAAACTACTCTATGTCTTCTTTCTCTTATTCCTCTCTTTTATTTTTCCTCCCTCCCTCTCCCTCTCTCTCTCTCTCTTTTCGCTTATCTCACGATTTTCCTTCCTTCTCTTATCTCTTCACTATTTTCCCCGCAAATTGCGAGCGCGCGAATGTGATCTTCTCCCGATACGCCCTTATGCCTTTAAATCACTCGGACATGCAAATATTCGCGTACTATATACGTACACACAAGCGCGCGCTCGAGAATTCTCTCCTACCAGCCTATATATACAATAAATAATATGGAAAAATGTGTATACATCATGTACAGTTTCTACCGGGCTTACGCGCTCGTCGTAATCTAGGTAAAGGCAATAAATGAAAGAGCGCGAAAAATAAAGCGAGGAGATGAATAAAAAATATTCATAAGAGAGGAGAAAAAAAAAGTGGGAAGAAGAAACTGGCGAGCGGGCAATAAACCTGTGGTGTGGTCAGTGGGATCCTAAGATTTTATATTTATCTGTATACCGTGTATACAGATATTGTGTGTATAAAATATATCGTATATGTACCGAGAGAGCCGAGAGCAACTCTCCTCAACCTCTTACTCAGTTTTATGCATCTTTTATATTGTTATTATTATCATTATTGTTATTATTTGTTGTTATTATTATCATTATTATTCGTGCCAACGTATTTATATATTTACATCTCGAAATGCATAAATTCCATTGAGCAAGAAATTTTGTTCCTGAATGGCGTTATTTGTGCTCCGCTTCGCTTCGCCCATTTTTTTGCCCCCTTTTACTTCCATTATAATGATAACAGTGATAGAAGTTAATAAAAAATCAATGGGGCTCGCGATTTCGCGATGTTATTCTCGAATTGGTTATTTTTTGTTTTTTATTTTTGGTTTGCATTGGCGTTTTTGTTTTTGTTTTTGGAGATACTGATAAAACTCACCTTTATGTGCGTCATTCGGTGATAGTACAGGTTCGATGAGGCCGTGAATTTTTTTCCACACACGAGACACTGGTGCGGCTTTTCGCCACTGTGGATCCGCTTGTGCGTGTTCAACGAGCTCGAGGTTGAGAAACCCTTGTTGCAGACCATGCAGACGTGCGGTTTCTCCCCTTCGTAGGGAAACAAAAAATTTCGGGATAAAATGATTATTATGATGTTTGTGGAATTGAAAAACGATGAGACTTTCGCGTTTCGATGCTCGAAGATCGAAATCGACGAAGCGGATTGAAAATTAGAATATTTGGTAATAAGAGTAAATGAGATTTAAATGTGAAGAATTATTGAAAATATTTAAAATTTCATCGCAGTGTGAAAAAAAATCGGTAAGTGGAGCGCTGTGGATGAATTTATGGAGAAAAGTTTTTTTTTTTACACATCTGAGAAGACATTGATCGAGGCTCTCGTATCGCGTGACTGAAAGGATAATTTTCATGCGCTCTTCGGTACAGCCCACATGCACACTATATAACTTCGTATTTAAAAAAACAAAAAGAACAATCGACAGCGGAGAGAACACCTGGAACACGGAATTTCATCCCTTTTCAACTGCACGAATGTTTTATCGCTCTCAGCGATTCCGAGTCGTGCAAAAACTTGTCATTTTTTCCCCAATTTTTATCTCTTCACTTTCAGAGTGCTCGCTCTCTTTTCTTTTTCCAAGATCTCACGAGCGAGTCATATAAAAGCCATTAAACGCGGAGGAAAAGACGTCAAGCGTTATTACCATTTCTCCGGAGCAAAAATTTTCCCTTGAGCTTTTTTTTCTTTTCTTTTTTAACGAGTCGGGAGCTTAAAATAATTTGTGTTTTTTAATATGTATGTTTTTTCTCTTGATTATTTTTTTTTTTCTTACCCGTATGCGTTCTCATGTGTCGCTTCAATAAAGACGGACGATCGAATGATTTTCCACAAACTTCGCAAGGCAGGAGCACTCGCTCGCCCCGTTTTATCGTCGTTAGGATGCTGCAGTCGAGATGATCCCCCGCCAAGGATAACGTCGACGAGGAACTCTCCTCCGAGGTCGACTCGTACTCGTCGAGATCGTAGAACGAGCTCGGCGTCACAGACGACGAGCGATGAGAGAGGAGAGTCATTGACAGGTCCAGAGGAGATTCTGAAAAGGAAAAAAAAATACTATAACTTTATTTCAAAGTTAATTTTTAAAATTTTTTGTAAAAATTTTTAATTTTCATTTTCAGATTCAAAATATAAATATTTCTTGCCAGTTTTATTACGTACTTCACATGAAATTTTATCGTGAATCGTGAAACTTGATCTCGAAGTTATTTTAAAATTTTTTAAAAGACTTTTGGATACACAAGCGTACGAATAATTTATGCTGAAGTTTGAAGTAGAATAAATGCAAGAGGGAAAAAATGAAAATTAACGAATTAAAAACTGTTAATCGTACTTTATCATTCAAAATATGAAATTTTTTTTCAAGTTTTCTTTCGTACTTCACACGAAACTTTATCGTGAATCGTTAAATTTCATCTCCAAGATATTTTTGAATTTTTTGAAAGACTTTTGGAGACAAGCGTACGAATAATTATGCTGAAGTTTGAAATGGAATAAACACAAGAGCAAGAAAAATTAAGATTAACGAATTAAAAATGTCAATTGTAATTTATCATTCAAGATATAAAAATTTTTTTCAAGGTTTCTTTCGTACTTCAAACGAAACTTTATCGTGAATCGTGAAACTTCATGTTAAAGATATTTTTGAATTTTTCGAAAGACTTTTGGATACAAGCGTACGAATAATTAAGAGCTGAACTATGAAATAGAATAAACACAAGAGGAAGAAAAATTAAGATTAACGAATTAAAAACTGTTAATCGTACTTTATCATTCGAAGTATGAAATTTTTTTTCAAGTTTTCTTACGTACTTCACACGAAACTTTATCGTGAATCGTAAAACTTCATCTCGAAGATATTTGGAATTTTTTGAAAGACTTTTGGATACAAGCGTACGAATAATTATACTGAAGTTTGGAGTAGAATAAACGCAAGAGGAAGAAAAATTAAGATTAACGAATAAAAATTTTTTAATTGTTCATTTACCATTCAAAATCTAAAAATTTCTTTCAATCTTTCTTTCGTACTTCACACGAAACTTTATCGTGAATCGTGGAATTTCATCTCAAAGATATTTTTGAATTTTTCGAAAGACTTTTGGATACAAGCCTACGAATAATTAAGAGCTGAATTTTGAAGTAGAATACACCGCAAGAGGAAGAAAAATGGAAAATGTTGAGCGAGGGTGGTCTCGCTTCTCCGCGAGGGACACGTGAATTCGTAATTTCCTATCCCGCTCCCGGAGACCCGCTGTTGCCCTTAACTTCTGTGCGTATTCCTGGCAACTTGACTGGAGCCGCCATAGGACAATCGGCGTCGCAATCGAAAATAATATAAAAAAAGTACAGGGAATAAAGAAGCAGAATTGAGAGAGAAAAATGAGGAGAGTTCGGTCAGAGGGAAAGAAAGAATGAAATAAATAAGAGAGATAGAGAGAGCGAATAAAAAAGTAAGAAAACAAAGACACACTCGAGCGAATAAAGAAGACGAAGAGAGGGATAAAGAAAAATAAAGGAGGAGAGAAATAAAGCTACCTACAAATCTGAAATGCAAATACGAGAGAGTCGGAATTTTTGTCGGGCAGATCAAGTGAGTGTTTCTCGTATGTTTGTGCGCATGCATGAAACTTCACCACCCTTCTCGCTCCCTTTTTCCAGCTCTCTTTTTATCGTTCTTCCTCTCACGCGCCCTCTTTTCCTCAACCTCGTGGAATAAAAGACAGTACAATGGATGCGTGGATCTGCCGCAAACGCTAGACGGTCCTTAGCTGCTACCGCGCCGTTTATACACCGCGATCCTTGTGCATCCTCGCGATCTTGCCGCCTCTCGCTTTGCCCGTCCGCGACACACCAAAACGTTTCCGTGGATGCGCCAAGACGGTGGAAAATAAACGAACGTCGAGGACGCTCGCGGGGTTTCATGATCGAAATGGACGATGGGGAGAATTAAATTTACGGTGAAGAAATATTAATTTAACGAAAGGGTGAGTTCGATAAATTTTACGTGATATACGAAAGGTTGAAACGAGAGACGATTAAAAATGAATGACGTCGAATGATAAAAAAGGACACGAGGCTCATGGGGTTTCATGATCGACATGGAGAATAAAATTTATGGGGAAAAGTATCAATTTAACGAAAGGGTGCGTTCGATAAATGTTACGTTGATGTCACATGTCGGAGTAGAGCGGAATATCAGTAAAAAGATTGAAGAGCAGAAGGAAAATGATTGACATCGAAAAAAAACGAACGTTGAGGACGAAGTTTTATGATTGAAATAGACGAGTGAAATAAAACTTATGGTAAAGAAATTATAATTTAACGAAAGGGGTAAGTTCGATAAACGTTACGTGGATATGACGAGGAGAATCAGAATATTTTCTCAAGATGAAATCTTGAAGAGACGAAGAAAAATGATTGACATCAAAAGAAAAAATAATGAAAGTGTGTAATTTGAAAAAAATTCCCATCAAAATAATCGAAAAAATTAAAAATCAATTTTCACGATGACTTTTTGAAGAATGTTAAAAAATTTTTTATTTTTGTAGACTGACCTGCAAGAATTGAGTCGATGGTGCATCTATAAATCGCCGATCGTGAGCAAACATCTCGCGAAATAAAAACCAAGTCTTGATGACTCGCTGATAGAAACCACGCGACCAGTTCCGTGTCCGGTTGTATGTCCTTTATTACCTCGAATATTGGCTCACCTTCAACATCAACAATTTAAAAAATAATATACAAATGATTATTTTTTCAAATATTTTTCACGTCTACTAAATTTTTTAACCAATCAAAATGCGATATAACTATCCAGTTAAATATTATTTAGGCATCATTTACATTATTTTTTATTTTAACTCACCCTTGACCTTTGTTCCGATAAGATTAACTTGTTCATTGTAAGTCTTGACAATGCGCAGGAACCTTATCCAATTGCACTGGCGCTTATTGAGATTGTAGTTGGTGAACGAGACTTCGTCGTAACAGCCGTATTCTCGCCTAATCTGTGAGTGGATGATCGCTTAATGAGATTCGTCGAACAGAAAGATACAAGTAGAACGAAAATATATGAGGAAAAAAAACGAGAGCAAAAATTTACGAGATCAGCCGTATAAGGAAAGACAGGATTGATCTTTGCAGATTATGTATACTAATCGAGAAAAGTCAATCACTTTATTGCTGACATTTCGTTGATTTCACTTCGTAAATATTAACGCAGAGAAAAGTGTGATACATTTTATCAAACTGGATTAATTGGAACTATTTTGGGATGCTTTTGATATGGTTGGTAATGCTTTTCGTGGAATTTTTTAAGTTTTTGAAACTTGACAGCTTCAGAAAAATTCACATTGACTTCATATTTTGACAATGCAAGAGATAAATAAAGTGCAGAAAAAATTTGATATTTTTTGAATGAAAAATGCTCCATGTTGTTGATTTTAATTAATAATCCGAAAATAAAACTGCACACTTTTTAAATTTTTAAATAATCTTTGAATAAAATTTTCTATTTTTATGACAAAATGATTAAATTGTACGAAAAAAATTTGCCTTTTCTGAAGTTGAAAAATATTTAATTTTATTTCTAATATAAGTTACTAATTAAAAATTAAGAAGTAAAACTATTCATGGAGAAGATTGAATTGAATATAAATTATTCTAAAACGCCGAGACAAAAATTGTACGAATACTCACGTCGTTGTCGTCCAGCAGCGAATAAAGATCTATCTTGTCGAACCTGATTGATCCTTGAAAGGGATAAATGAGTGTCCCAGCGGGAATAAAAACGTTGGACCAGACGGAAATTCGCACGTCACCGACGAGCGACGTACCCTCGTTCTTGTAAACATTGTTCTTACAGTTTCCACGTTCGTTGGTCTTCAGTACGAGTGAAAACTCCCTCGGTATGAGAACGCACGTTTCCATAACCAAAACAATTCAACGATAAATAAATCCAGGCTCTTCAAATCGCGAATCCTTTGAAGAGCCCCGTTCAGCTAATTTCGACCATAAAAACTCAATCTACGAATAATCAATGATTTCGTCCCTCTTTATTTTTATTTTAAAAAAGTCTTTTATATAAATCCATTTACGATGATTTATTCGTTATTGAGAATTATAACCAGGCCGATAATTTGAGCGTATATCGAAAACTTTACAGCGAACGAGCTCGAGTCGTTATCAATGAAATTCGCATGGGACAGTGTGTTGTCGTCGTTCGTGCAAGGTGCAAGGCCCTCGGCTGACTGGATGGGATTAACCGACTGATCTTGACCTTGCGACGGGTTATACCAGCAGCATTTGCTACCGAATGGGTAGCCCTTCCCCTACTTTTCTTCTTTCTCCTCCTCCAGGTCCTCCTCCTCCTCCTCCTACAGCCTCATCATCCTCTTATTCTTATTTTCTCTCGTGCTCGTCTCTCAGGCCCGGCTCCCCAGGCCTGTGTGCGTTGATCTCGGGATGCACGACAGGTCTCGCGCGAGCTCCACAGCGGGAGCTCCCCTCCTAAAAATCGTCTCTCTTTCCTCCTTTTTCTTCTTCCTCTTCTTCTTCTTCTTCTCTTTTCTTCTCTTCTTCACCATAATTCCTCCCAACCTTGCTCTCCTTTTCATTCTTCTTCTTCTTTCCCCGACGCTTTCGCCTCCGAAGCTCGCTTCTCCTTTCCGCTGACTACCGTGCTATGTAAAGTACCCGCGGGAGAGGAGAATCGCGATCCGCAGAAGGGGAACCCGAGTATGTTTATCACAGAGAGAAAAGAGCGTAATCTCGACGCAGTTCCGATCCACAAGGAAGCCGCCTTTCTTTTTCATTTCATTATTTTTTCTCGTATTTCTTCTCTCATACTGTTTTTTTTTTCACTCTGTATTCTTCCTTCTCTTCCTTTTCTCTTCTTTTTCACGCAAAAAGCGAGGAAACGCGCCCAGCCTTTCGGAAACTCACGTGGGCGACACTCGGCACCTGTCGTCTTGATCCCTCTCCTCGTTTCTCCCTTCCACTCTCTCGCAGAACGAGAAGAAGAAAAAGATTCAAAAAAAACAACGAGGGAAGATGGAAAAGATTCTCTTATTTTCACTGCCCGCTCCGAGCGGTTTTATCTTCCTCCTCTTTCGTCGATCTCGATCTTTCCTCCTCTTTTGCGATCTCTCTCTCTCTTTCTATCTCTTCCAGTTTCTTATCCACGCGACGCCGCTTCAACCACCCTTCCTGCATATGCAGATATTCTCTACCTACCAGAAGAAACTCTCGAACGTCTCGGAAATGAACGAGTTACGCCCTTTCCGAGGATATTCCTGGAGATCGGAGCGCTCGCCTGTCAACCTGCTACCCGTCTCGTTCTACTCCCTCCCGAGTTCGAGCATACTTCGCCTTCACGACTTTACATATATGTGTAATTGCCACGCATCGGTATATAGATATATATATATATATATTGTACACATATACATTATACATATGTATATTTATATAGACGCATGTACACGCCGATCTCAAGACGAGACGGAAGAAACGAGAAGGGAGCGAGATGCTCGCGCCTCTTCGCTACCCTTTTCTCGCCTTTTTTTTTACTCTCGACGATCTATACATGAAATATGGGCTCTTCCGTTAAGAGCTGGAGAACTCAACTATTAGCATCGAAATATTTATGAGCAAATAATTGCTTTTCCAGGGTACGAACTATAAATATGAATAGTTTATTAATTTTGTTTCGCGTTGGATTGTTTTCTGTTTCGTTTTTGCAATTTTGTGATAATTTAATGTTTGTGGGTAAGAAATTGTTTTTTGGTAATTTCTATTTTTGAGGAATTATGGTAAATGTGGTTTGGGGTATAAAATTGATGTTTTGTTAATTTTTTGGCATTGGATTTAATTTTCTTTGGAGTTTGTTGAGGATTCAGGGATTTATGTTTTTTTGGTGTTGAAAGGCCTGTACATGGTTTATCCGAATGATGCGAGACTCTCGGAGAAGAGATATCGAGTCAAAAGAACCTTCGTTATACGCAGTCGCGGTTCGTGTTACAGAATTTGAACGATTCGTTCCCCGTGATCCTTTTTTCCACAAAATGCATTTATCCCTGTTTCGAAATTTCGTTCGTAATTTGTATGATTCAAAAATTTGAGCTCAGGAGATTTTTGTATATTGTGCCAGATGTTGAAGGTCTCGCAATTTCTCCCACCTGATTTTTTGTAAGAATTTTTTGAATGCGATATTACGTACATGAAAAAAAATTGAAAGTATAAGAGAGTGAATGCCAATCGATGGATGCTCATATTTACACTATGAAATTAAGAAAATAAAAAATAGTCAAAAGTAAAATAATTTTTTTCTTTAATTAGTTTTTTCTTCCAACAAGATATGTGGCGTTTTTTTATCTGAGAAAGTTTTTTTCTAATTGTAAGTTTCTTCAATACAGACAAATCGGTTTAAGAAAATTCAAAGAAAAAACGCATAAAAAATTTATATTTTTTCTTCAACTTCAATATTATCAAACAAATAAAATATGTTTATCAGTATCGATTGCACGATATCTCATAAGAATAAGCACAAATCATTTTAGTTATATAGACGATGGAAAACTTCAACTTCTTGAACTTCAATATTATCAAACTAATAAAATATGTTTATCAGTATCGATTTCACGATATCTCATAAGAAGCACAAATCATTTTAATTATATAGACGATGGAAAATAAATTACTTGAATCTAAAAGAAAAAGAATCTATAGCTCGTGCGTTGCTTTTGATAAAAATAAACGTAAAACGTATTTTTTTTAGAGTAGCTAAAAAAATAAGATCACATTCAAGAGAAACGGCGTAAACGTACGATCCGAAGGACTGCCACCGGATCAGGATTGCGCATGGGAAGATCGTTGGCTCGCGTGGTCCGAGAAGTTGCGGCGAGAAGAGAAACGCGCGACAACGAGAACGGCGACGACGGCGTCGACGACGAAAAGGAACACGACGTTGCGAAGGGATATCACGGCCGCGGAGTCTTGACAAAAAAACCGACAAACAAACGAAAATAAAAATGCGAGAGTGAAAAAAAATGAAACGAAAAAAAAAGGAAACGCGAACATATATAACCCACTGATAACTTGTTTTTGCATGATCTTGCCGTAAGATCCGCCTGTCTCGATCTTCTTACACTTTGCATCGATAAATATACGTGCAGGCTCGACCGTACTCAGAATTAAAAGTAGAGAAACGAAAAAAAAATGTGCAAAAAAGCCTTCGAGGAAAGATCTACGTGCTAATACGATGGAGAACGTTTTACATACATTTTTCTATCTGATAATGCACACTGGATTAAAGTCGATGAATCGATAACTACGATACGCTCGTTATCGAATAATGAAAAAAAAAAAAATTAAAATGAAACTTTGCAAAAAAGAGGAGTGACATCGATAAGAATTTTCATGGACTCTCCGACGTTTCTTCGTCCAGGATCAATCTTCTCTTTTCCAAACTTGTCTTTTTTCCTCTTTTGTAAAATCGTTTTTTCGGAGTTTCAACGATCTTGTCGGTTTCTTTCTCAATTTTCTGAGTTCCGATCGATCTGACGCGTTTCTTTTTTATCGATATCTTTGCATTTTTTGGACCTGACGAATCATTTGGATCCGTGTCGTTCTTCTTTCCGAGAGGTCCGCCAAATTTTCCCAAGTTTCGTAATCTGTAAATGCATTTTTTGTTTAAAAAAATATTTATCTTCCAAACAAAAAAAGTTTACCTTATGTAATACACCGTGCCGACTATTATGCAAATGGTCAGCATCACGAAAATAACGAAAGCTGAAGCAGCGACGAATGCCTCGTTCGGCATCCAGCCGAAAATTGGTCGAGTGAATTCATCTTCCATGAGATGAGTGCGCCAGTTGGGTGGACCAATGACTGGAAAAACAATTGTTGTTATTTGATAAATGAAGAAAAAATTTTAGTTCGTATAATTTTTTAATCATATAATTATTTTACCATTTACAAAAATTGCGTTGGTCGTCCATTTGAATCCCAAATCGTCTTGCTGAACGATACATTGCCATAAGCCGTGATGCGATTTGTTAACAGCTGGAACACTGTCAACGTTTACCTAAAAAATTATATCATGAAAATGAAATTTATTAATCATAAGAAAATATGCAAATATAAAATATAATATTAATGATATTTAAATATTAAAAATAATAAAACTTGTTTTTTCAACTTACAGATATTGGTAAAGTAATTCCGTAACTTTTCCACAATTTTCTTCCAATGGTCCATGAAATATTGAGATCGGTGTACAAATAGCCCAAAGTGACGCAGTGACAAATTACGGTCAATGGTAATGTTTCACGAATGGTGTGCAAGGTCTTGACAGGGTAAACGACAAGAGTTGCCATTTTGAAAATTACGTGACTTCCATCCACTCGACGAAATGAGAGTGCGTAAACTCCGGAATCGTTGAGTTTCGCATTTTTAATCACTGTAATTATTTATTTATATTATTATCAATCCACAAAATTTGGTACTTCTACTTTAAAACAACTTACATAAAATATTTTTTTAATTCACTTATGTTTAAAATCAAGGCTTATTGGTATTGAAAAATCATTTGTATATTTTACCAATCTTATAGTTCACTATGTTGATTCTTGTACTATCAGGACGCAAATACAGTCCATTGTGGGACCAATCGATATCTGACTTCGGTGATTCAATCTTGACGGCTTTTACTACGTCAACATCAGGATCAATCGTGATCGATTTGCCTTCTTGAACACTGAGGGCTGTATAGCCTCTTTGAGTTCTCTTCTTTATTACTTGCAGTGTGTCTAAGAAATATTAATAAATTTAAAAAAACTATGAAAGTATCTCAATTTTTCACTGATAATCGAGTTTTCAGTTTTGAAGCAGCAGAAATTTCATACGAATTATGAATTATTAAGTGCATTATGATTTTTATTACAGATTTTTATAATTATGATTTGGCTTACCGTCCGTAATGTCACCACAAATAATCATATTGCAACGTCCTGACATAACATCCGGTCCCAGACAAGGTTCGCCTTTAACATTCGGCACAGGATTGTCGCAGGTTCGTTTACGAACACCAACACCGCCGTTGCAACTGGCACTGCACGCCCATGGGCCCCACTCAGACCATCCACCGTCTATTGGTTCGCCATCGATATCTGTAAAATGAAAATTATTTCAAAATTTGACTGTCGAACTATTTATTAAATATACACACTTTGTTAATTACTAAAAAGACATAAGAAAAATGAATTTATAAACAATACCAGCTGGTATGCAATTTGCTGCCCAAATGGCCCAATGTCCTGCATTAATACCAATGGAAAAATAATAAAATAACAAAGGATGAGTGTGCTCGTAATTAAAAACCATGCTCCCGTTCCACCAGACGTAAATTGTTTTATTGGACCATCTGATAAAACAAATATGTTATTAAATTATTGAAAAAAGTAGAAAAATTTATTTTGTAGAGAAAAAAATTTACGTTAAAGTTATGTTCGTCCATGTTTTCGTTGAAAAAAGTGCGGCGGGAACTTTTTGCTTTTTGAAAATCGTCATTTTTGGATATGAAAATTTAACGAATTGTATCCATTCGTAAGATTCACCCAGGACCATTCCATAATATCCCTGAGCACCGGGAAACAAGAACAGAGGAATTTGAACGACTCCGTTCGATCGAATGACGAATTCTATTCGATTCGGACTCGCGAGTGGTTTTTTGCTCCAAATCGAGATCGGTAAAATTCGCGAAAAAACACTGGTTTGCGTATTCTCTATGTGGCACCCTTAAATTAGGAATTTAGGAATTTTATTTAATTTTAAAATAATTATATTCAAGAATATTTATTTTTGTAAAATTTAATGCTAACTTTTGGCACAATTAAAATGCACTCCGATCGTATGTCCCTTTTCGCTCGCATAATGATAATACATCGGCAAAAAAGCTTTCGCAGGCTCAGGATGTTCCCAATGAAATAGCGGATTTGTAGCGCCCTGATAATAAAGCAAGATACGACCGCGAGGAATTTTAATCACGAAGCTGCTCCATTTGCCGAGATAAAGAAGATGCGGTAGAGTTTTTTCTTTCACCAACTTCAACTCTGATGAGATAATAATTGCATATGTCAGAACCTTTTTTTTCATCATAAAAATAATGAGAATTATATGTAAGAATAAAATTATGAAAATTGGATGAATGGGAAAAATTAATTAATTAACTAACATGATTCAAAGATGGGGATTAAAAATTATTCATCACCTCCTTCCTCCCCCTGATAATAGAGCATAACTTTCTCGTTATCGAGGGCTCCGACCTTGAGTACGTAACGAGACTTTCGATCGCTATCGGCCAAAAATACAAATGTGATCGAGTCAGGACGATCTGGCTCCCAGGCCTTCAACGAGAAATCGAGCCCTTCCGAACGATGCTCTGGTAAAATGTACAAACGGCGGCCAGCCCCTTCACCTTTTACGAAGAAAGTGCACTCTTCTATTGAAACGATGAATTATTTAAAAAATTATGTGACGTGATTTTTTGATTTTGATTTTGCGTTAGGCCGGCGAGTCCGCGCAATCGAGTCACTGAGACCATTGTGCGCGGGCCCTGCGGGGCGCCGGCATGTGACGCGATAAAATAATAATTAAAAATTTTAATAAATTTAAAAAATGTGGATGTGATTTAAAAAAATATACCAGAGAAAAAAAATCTGATTTTTTAATATTTTTTTTACCTTCCAAGTCGCAATCTCTGACGTTGCACAAATCCTGAGGAACTTCAGGATCCGTCGTATAGCACCAAGTTCCAGCAAGATTTCTCGAAGGATCTCGACAATAATTGCTCGCGTTTCTTACACTGTGCTCGGGATAGAGAGTATCGTTAAAATATTCGGGATTCACAGGGTGAATGGGTTTCGGCAATTTCGATATATCTACTCTTCGTGTTGTCGAATGTTCAAGATTCTTCGTTGTCTTTTCAGTAGATGATAACTCTCCTATCAATTTGTCGATTTTTTTCAAAGAATTTTCTTCGTCCGCGTGCGTCGTTGAAGTGTTCTTTGGTTTCACGTCTCTCCAGTTTACGTCGTCTGGACCCGGAGTGTCGATATAGTGATCGTCTTTCTAAAATGATTACTTTTATTAAGTATTTCTATTCATAAAGTGAAAATATATGTTTTGTCTAAAATGTTCGTTGAAGCTTTATTTACCGGAGCTTTCGAAGTACTTTTTGGTTTAACGTCTCTCCAGTTTACATCGTCCGGACCCGGTGTGTCGATGTCATGATCGTGTTTCTGAGATGATATAATATTTCTAAGTATTCATAGTTTGAAAATATATTTTTAGTAGAATATTTGATGAAGCTTTATTTACTGGAGCTTTTGAAGTACTTTTTGGTGTGACGTCTCTCCAGTTGACATCGTCAGGTCCCGGTGTATCGATATAATGATCGCCTTTCTAAGTAATAAATATCATTTAAGTATTCAATTCACATTTTGAGAATAACTTTTCTCTTGGAAATATGAAAACATTTTATTTACCGGAGCTTTCGAAGTACTTTTTGGTGTGACGTCTCTCCAGTTGACATCGTCAGGTCCCGGTGTATCGATAAAATCAGAATGATTATTTTTAGGTCGATTGAGAAAATCTTCAATTTCTTTCGAGTTGTTTTTCTTTAAATTTTTTTCTTCTTCCTGTTTGTCTTTTAGATTTATTATTTGATTCTTCATTTGATTCAGATATTCATCAACTTCCTTCATTTTGTCTGAAATGTCTTTCTAAGATGACAAATATTATTTAAGTATTTCATTTATAATTGCAGCATAACATTTTTGTCAGCAATTCAATAGATTTTTATTTACCGGTTCTTTTGAAGTACTCTTTGGTTTTACGTCTCTCCAATTTAAATCATTTGGACCTGGTGTATCGATATAATGATCGTGTTTCTAAAATGATACGTTATTTTTTAATATTTTGTTGGTATTTTGAAAAAATATATTTTTTTCTGTAGAACATTCAATGAAGCTTTATTTACCGGAGCTTTCGAAGTACTCTTCGGCTTAACATCTCGCCAGTTTACATCATCAGGTCCCGGTGTATCGATGAAATCAGGACGATCGTGCTTACGTCGATTCAGAAAATCTTCAATTTCTCTCGTATTGTTCTTCTTTCGCTCCTGTTCTTCTTTCTGTCTGTCTCTCAGATTTATTACCCGAGGCTTCATCTGATTCTGGATCGTCTGATTTCTCATTCGATTCAGAAATTCTTCAACTTCCTTCATATTTTCTAAATTATCTTTCTAAAATAATAAATATTATTCAAGTATTTAATTAATAATTTCAGGATAATATTTCTTTCAGCAAATTGTTTGATCCCGGTGTATCGATATAATGATCGTCTTTCTAAAATGATGCACTATTTTTTAGTTTTATATTACTAAAATTACGAATATTGTTTTCTTTTACATCTGGTTCTTCTTTTTGTTTGTCTCTCAGATTTATTACCTGAGGGTTCATTTGATTCTGCAGTGATTGATTCCTCATTCGATGGAGAAATTCATCAACTTCCTTCATTTTATCATTTCCGTTGGGAAACTGAAATTCTCGCATATTATCACTCTTAATCGTTTTTGTTTTTGGTTTTGTTACAAAAAACATTAAATGTTTACGTTATACGTTAATTGCACTCTCTTTTGGATATTCTAAAAAGCTTCGCTTACCGGAGCTTCCGGAGGTTTCTTTAGTTTAAAGTCGTCGTGAGTATGTATCACATTTTCTTCATTTTTCTTTGCTGAGTTATCTTCGAGTAATTTTGCCAAACGTTGATCGATATCTCTATGCGGATTTCTTTCTTCATTTTTGTTATTTTTTTCATCTTTTTTAACTGTAGAATCTTTTGCGTTTCTTCGCGATCTGTTTAAAAGGTTTGCGCCACTCCAGTCAATGTCCTCCAGCCCAGGAGTTGGGATGAAATCTTTCGTTTCGTCTGTTTCTTCGTCGTTCATGAAATCGTTCTAAAGAGTTGGTACGAATTATAGAAAATATAATACACAAAAATAGGAAAATTTTCTAGGTAAATACTTGTGTGAAATCCAGATCTTCGCGTTCAGTTGTAACGATTGAATCGCTTGATATTTCACGTTTTCTCAAACGGTTGATATGTTCAAGAAACTCATGGACTTTCCGAATATTGTCACCCTTGGTCGTTTTAATTTAAAAGAACACTTAATGTTTCAGATTATTCACTACCTTGCTATGGTGTATCTCACTGAATTTGGTAATTTTTACATACCGGAGCTTTCGAGGTACTCTTTGGCTTTACGTCTCTCCAATTTAAATCGTTCGGACCCGGTGTGTCGATGTAATGTTCATATTTCTAAAATAATAAATATTATTCAAGTATTTAATTTATGATTTGGGGATAAATTTCCACCCGTAAGTTCCATAAACTTGTATTTACAGGAGCTTTCGAGGTACTTTTTGACTTCACGTCTCTCCAATTTAAGTCGTCCGGACCCGGTGTATCGATATAATTATCCTTTTTCTGAAATAATGAATATCTTTTAAGTATCTGATTCATGATTTGAAAATAACTTTTCTCTCGAAAGGTTAATAAGGGTTTGATTACTGGAGCTTTCGAAGTACTCTTTGGTTTCACGTCTCGCCAATTTAAGTCGTCTGGACCAGGTGTGTCAATATAATGATCGTCTTTCTACAATAGTATATTATTTTTGAATACTTTTATTTGTACAGTTCGAAGTTGTACTTTTTTCGTATTTAAAAGGCCTTTAATTACTGGAGCTTTTGAGGTACTCTTAGGCTTCACATCTCTCCAATTTAAGTCGTCTGGACCCGGTGTGTCGATGTAATGATCGTGTTTCTATGATCAGACATTATTTTTAAATATTTTTATTCGTATTTAGAAAATATATTTTTTTCTCTAAAATTCGATAAAGCTTTCCTTACCGGAGTTTTCGAGGAATTCTTTGGTTTCACGTCTCTCCAATTTAAATCGTTTGGACCCGGTGTGTCAATGTAATGTTCGTGTTTCTGAGATGATACGTTATTTTAAAATATTTTTATTCGTAATTGGAAAACATATTTTTTTCTAGTATTCAATAAAGCCTTTCTTACCGGAGCTTTCGAGGTACTCTTTGGTTTCACGTCTCGCCAATTTAAGTCATCTGGACCGGGTGTATCGATATAATGATCATGTTTCTGGAATAATAAATATCACTCAAGAATTTAATTTACGATTTTAGAATAACTTCATTTTCAGAAATCCGATAAATTTTTATTTACCGGCTTTTTCGAGGTACTCTTTGGTTTTATGTCTCTCCAATTCAAGTCGTCTGGACCCGGTGTGTCAATGTAATTATCGTGTTTCTAAAATAATACATCACTTTTAAATATTTTTATTCGTAATTGGAAAGCATATTTTTTTCTACTGTTCGATAAAGCCTTTCTTACCGGAGCTTTTGAGGTACTCTTTGGTTTCACGTCTCGCCAATTTAAATCGTCTGGACCGGGTGTATCGATATAATGTTCATGTTTCTAGAATAATAAAAATATTACCGAAGTATTTGATTTATTATTATAGGAGAATTTTCTTTTTAAAAATTCAGTAAATTTTATATACCGGTGCTTTCGAGGTACTCTTTGATTTTATGTCTCTCCAATTTAAGTCGTCTGGACCGGGTGTATCGATGTAATGATCGTGTTTCTGAAGTCATACATTATTGTTAAATATTTTTATTCGTAAATGGAAAACATATTTTTTAGTATTCGACAAAGCTTTCTTACGGGAGCTTTCGAAGTACTTTTTGGTTTTACGTCTCGCCAATTTAAGTCGTCTGGACCAGGTGTATCGATATAATGATCATGTTTCTAGAATAATGAATATTACTCAAGTATTTAATTTATCATTTAAGGACAATTTTCTTTTTAGAAATTTGGTACCGTAGTAATTTACCGGTGCTTTAGATGAACTCTTTGGTTTTATGTCTCTCCAATTTAAGTCGTCTGGACCCGGTGTGTCAATGTAATGGTCGTGTTTCTGAAATTGTACGTTATTTTTAAATGTTCTTATTCGTAATTGGAAAGCTTTGAAAAATGGAAATTTTTTTCTAGTATTCGATAAAGCTTTCCTTACCGGAGCTTTCGAGGTACTCTTTGGTTTCACGTCTCTCCAATTTAAGTCATCTGGTCCGGGTGTATCGATATAATGATCATGTTTCTAGAATAATAAAAATATTACTTGAGTATATGATTTATAATTTTTGAATCATTTTCGTCCGAGAAATTCGGTAAATTTTTATTTACCGGCGCTTTCGAGGTACTCTTCGGTTTTACGTCTCTCCAATTTAAGTCGTCTGGACCTGGTGTGTCGATGTAATGATCGTGTTTCTGGGATCATACATTATTTTTAAATATTTTTATTCGTAATTCGAAAACATATTTTTTTTCTAGTATTCGACAAAGCTTTCTTACGGGAGCTTTCGAGGTACTCTTTGGTTTCACGTCTCGCCAATTCAAATCATCCGGGCCTGGCGTGTCAATAAAATCCGGAGGAGCTTTATCTTTGTTTCGATTCAGAAACTCATTTATTTCTTTCATATTTTTATCAATTGTGCTCGATGTAACTTCGCCTCCTTTTGTCGGCTTCTCGACCTTTTTGGTCGTTGATGTAAACGATATTTCTTCTCCCATTCTTTCTTTTTCCTTCATTAATTCATAATCATAATCGCTCATCCACTTCGCACATGTTCGTCCTGAACGTGTCACGGACAAAGTTCCAACGTAATCGTTTGCAGTCCCAGCCACTCGACATTCTATAATTAATTTTAACAATTCTATATATTACTGAGCACTTTATTCTTTCTTATATCGTTTTAATCGAGAGACAGAAAATAATTTTAAAAAATATTATATTTTTCCAAGTGTATTGATAAATACCAGAAGATCTGCATGTCCTTATTGCACAATATTGTTTCGAAACTGCCAGTCGATTTTCCACGGATATAGTGTAACAATATGGTCCTTTAACATCTTGCCCAGGATTTCTGCACTTGTTTATCGCTTTGATGGCCGATCCATCGACGAACAATTCATTTTTTCGGTCATCATCTGGAATCTTTCAGTAAAACGTTATTATTTTCAACCGTCTTGTTACAAACAAATTCTGTTCTTATTTTCATTGTTCTTCTGATTTACATAAAATTTGCTAAAAATTCTGTTTAACAAATTTTTCTGAAAAATTAAATTTTTTGAGAATTTTTTACATGGGCTGAACTCCAAGGTACACAGGGCATTTCAGTAGAGCTTGTCCACTGATCACCTTGATATCTATAATCCTTGAGATCCGTAATGCAGTTCGGTGGAGTTGGTTTCTGAGGCTGTATTTCCGTCTCCGGTTGGCAAAAAAATGTCCACATGGCTATGTTATTTCGACTTCCGACGCTGAACCACCTCATCGTTGCGAACGTATTGTGTTTAACATACAAAATTTCTTCCTTTCCGTGTGGCCGCTCGGAAAACAATCTCATGTGCGGTCCAAGAATGCTAAAGTAAATTATGATAGTAAAACTTCTAGCCAATCATTGCTAGGATAAAAAATATTTTCAAAATATTATCATAATCATTTTATCTTTTTCTTAAACAAAAATCCTGTAATAATAATAAAGTGATGAAATCTAATTAATATGATAAAAGAACCTTAAAATGAAATTTTTCCAAGTCCAAAAATCGAGCATCCCCGTTGCTGGCACATCTTTCAATTGTTGCTTGGTTGATTTGTCACTAAATTGATAAATGACTCGAATAGTCTCCGAGTCTCCTATCGTAATCTATCATTTAGTTCAAGAAGAAATAACTTGTGAATTTTCAAGCCTCCAAATTGAAAAGAAAATACGGAAAAAAATTGTATTCATATTAAGATTTAAAAAATTTTATTCACCGTGTAACACGGAAAACGTGATCCAGGAGTTTGGTACAATCTTATCGAGATGTCTCTACTGGCACGAACGTAAAAATTCACATCGTATGTTGAATTATTTGGCTGGATTGGCCAGAGTCGAATGTACTCTAATCCAAAAGTTATGTGCATTTGACAATCTGTCAATGAAAAAATCAAGAAAATGAATAAATACTTAGCGAACATTTATTAATCGAATTTATTTATTTTAGTTTAGAGAAAACTACCATTCTGACAAAGTTCTGTACCCCACAAAACTCCAGTCCCCATCAGACCGTAGTAATAAAAATTATATCGATGGAGTCCCGCTATCGTGTTCTTTTTTCTGAATTCATCAATGAACAATGGCTTCGTCGATCCGTGCAGACCAGCGGAAACGAAACCTCCGGCCCAGAGAATCCAAATTCCCGTCCATTTTGTACCAACGATTATATTGAGAGTGCGCTCACTGTATTGCTCACCCTAAGAATTGAATAATTGAATAATTCTTGAATAATTGAAAATAATAAAGAATAACATGAGACAATTAACAAAATTCATGTTACACAATTTTCATTCTAACTTTTAAATTATTCATTTTTTTATATTACTTCTGGCTTTGGATATATCTGCCCACTCTCCTCATTTGTAAAAACGATTTCTATTCCAGCTCTCCAATCATGTGCGATTCTTTTCGACGACGTTGGAACCGGAATGTGACTCAGCAATATTCTTGCCTCAGCCTGATATTTTTGTAAACTATACTTTTTAATATATCGTCGTTAAATATGAAACAAAAAAATTTTTCCAATAATAGAATACATTTTTAGCGTTTCCAGGATTCCACAATTTAATCCATAGTGTGATGTTTCCTTCATTTTTGTTGAATTTCGTTATCGTGGAATAAACTGAGGCGTTTTGTGCGAAGATTAAACAATCTTTTGTAAGAATAATATGTGAAATATAATATAAAATATTATTTACTTACATTGTAATTTGTTGGTGAATGTTAAATAAATTTTTGTAAACTAAATTAAACCTTTGTCGTCGCAAAAAGGAATATCGCAGTACTCTTTGACTACAGTCTCGAAATCTTCTTCTTCCACGTAGCACCAGGGTCCACCAGGATCATCATTAGGATTTCGGCAAAAGGATTGCGCGTGGTCTCGCGATCGATCGGGAAATTTATTGCTTGACATTTTCTTTGTCTAAAATTTTTTACTTTCCTTCATCAATTGTTATGAATGTATTTATTATGAATGTAAAAAATGTTATTTAAAAGATAACTTACTTTACCGTGCTCAAGCTTGTAACGCTTGTCCCAGGACATGCATTTTTTTCCTGAGACCGAAATTTTTTTCGTGCCGCCGTATTCGGCTCCAGTGCCAGAAATTCTACATTCTGACAACAAATTTTCAAATCATCGTTGAATTTTTCGTTTACAAAAAAAAATATTAATTTTTTGTTAATATTTCACCTCCGAAATTGCAAAGCGGAATTCCACACTCGTCGTCGATCAAGGATGAATCCATCGTGTAACACCATGGACCCTTCGGATCCGCTGTCGGATTTCTGCAATAATTTTTTGCGAGCTTCATCGATTTTTCAGGAAAATCGCGATCCTTTATATCCGAACTGATCTGTCCATGTTTTTTATTCATTTTTGTAAGCAACGTTTCGTTATATTGATAAAAATAAATTTGGACATACGTGTGTTCATTTTTCATATATAATTCCAAAATATAATTCAGAATATTGAAAAAAATATATAGTGCAAAAATTCGATTTCCTAACCTTGTGAATGGGATTTTGGCTCCGCCAGGACTGACATCGAATTCCTCCCGCCGTCGTTCCTTTTTGTCCTTGATAATCGATTCCAAAATGAGTGAGTTTGCATTTCGATAAGTCTGTTCTGGTTGCGTTTCGAGCTAAAACAGGGGATGAATAATATTTTTGGTTTCATCGAAATTTTTATTTTGACATTTTCTTATTGAATCAGAACCCTACGTGTCTTTCCACTCGCAAAATTATTCAAGCGAGTTATAACGAATAAAGAAATTAAAGTAATTAAAAATCTACTTTTCATAATCTTTGAAATATTATTTTAAAACTGAATAAAACAAGGACCAGATTTTTCCAAGGTTAGAATGTCGCAAATATTACGTCAGTAGATGAGTGTCTCGATGACAGCTCGAGGAAGAAACTGACAGAGATCACTTTGCAATTTTTATTACTAATTTTTATCAATAAGATAAAAATTCCAGAAATTTCTAATATAATGGAAATGTCATTTATTCCTCTCACAAAAATCTACATCCAAAAATCGATCAAAAATTTTTTAAAGAATTTCACCCTTCGATCGCTAAAAAAATATCTAAAAAAAAAAAATTCTCAAAAATGTAAAAAAATTCATAAAAAGTCTTGTTAAAATCCCATCCACCGTAAACGAAATTCATTCGCAAAAAAACAGAATGATTTCGCATTATCGAATATGACTCTCGTCCTCGATCATCAAATTCTCCTGCTGCTGATGTTGAATTCGTTGAAATTCAAGAGCAAGTAATTTTTGTCGCTTTTCCTCCATCAAGTGCTCACGATGTTTGTGAATGTAATCCTGCACGTTCGGTAAACCAACAATAACGCACGCCGATAATCCGGATCGATGAAGTCCAATATCGGTCGCTTCGTACCTTCATTATTCATCAAAAAAATTCAAAATTATTTCAAGAATTTTTTTTTTTAACAAAAAGCTCACAAATCACTTAAAAATGGCACAATCAGAAAATACCATTCGTTGGTCTTTTCATCGTAACATTCAACATGAAAAATAGTTGTGACACCGTTGAATCCGCCAATCGCGAAAATCATATCATCGATAACTTCGATCGCGAAATTACTTCTTGAATTGTACATATCCGGTATTTGAGTCCAAGTATTTGTGGCAGGATTGTATTTCTCACCACTGTACATTCTGGCTATTCCGTTGTATCCACCTATTACAAAAAAAAATATTAAAAATACTTCACAGAGAAAATAATTTTTTTAATAGAAATTAGAAAAAAGTAGGCCAAAAGTATATTACCAATAACATATACTGAATCGTGATAAGCAATGCAAGACTGGCCACTCCTTCGGATTCTCATTGGGGCGATTCTTGTCCACTGATTAACTTCGGGATCGTAAACTTCGGCAGAGCTCAAACACTCTTGCCCGTTGAATCCACCGGTGATGTAAATTTTTCCTGAATCAGAAATAAATTAATGAATTGAGAAAATTATAGAATCCGTAAAAAATTATTAATCGACTGATGAAATACCATGAAGTGTAGTGGCAGACGCGTCTGATCTCTGAACAGCCATCGGTGCTATCAAGGACCACTGATTCGTTCGATAATTATATTTTTCAGCAGTTTTTTGACGATAATGTCCATCAAACCCACCGATCGCGTAAATAACGTCGTCGACGACCGCGACACTGACGTAACATCTGCAAAGAGATTTCTTTGTGTTTACACTGTACATTTATTAATCGTGCATTTGTAAATAAATTATAATTGAAAAAATAAAATAAAATTTGAAAAACCTTCTCGTATTCATAGGAGCGACTTCGCGCCACTCTTTCGTGACAGCGTTGAAGCAGCGACAGCTACTGAAATAATCTCGTCCATTAAAACCACCGATGACGTAAATACAAAAACCGACAGCAGCAACTCCGTGATAAGCTCTCGGACCGGAAGGATCCTCTTCACGGACCTTACAATATTATTGAAAATTAACGAAAAGTTTACTCAATAATGAAATTTCATCCTGAACTTTTTTTCTTACTGCAGAAAAATAAGAATAAAAAATGTATTAACTTGGACCCAACGATCGGCTCGAGTGTCATAAGTTTCCATATAACTGGTCGCGCCATGACCGATCCATCCGCAAATTGCGAACAGAATTTCATGAGGAACCCGAGGCCTGGCAATTTCCGGTGTAGGCACTTCGCCATCTTTCTGCGTTATCATTTCAAGATCGTAGAGAAATTTTAGTGTCTCGATTATGATGGGGCGACATGCCTCATTTCCGGTCACGTAGGGATGATCCTTGACCTTTTCCAGAAAGAATTCCGTATCGAGGAGTCCGAGGCGAATGTTCTTCAGCAGATCGACTATGTGACATTTTCGCCTCTCGGGATCGTGATTTATCCATTTCAACACCAATTCCCAGACAACTTCCTCGCTGTTGACGTTCAGGTCATCAGCACCGACGAGACTTCTCAGCTCTTCGATCGGCACGTGGAGGAGATCTTCACTTTTCTGAGCTACCTTGGAAAAACATTAATATATCTCCATTTTTATTTTAACACAAAATTTTTTAAATTTTTTTCTCATTTTATTTATTATTTAATTTTACTGAAAAAGTACGTTTCATTCGCTATTAATAATTTGAATATTTTTTAGAGTTATTTCAAGTAAAAAATATCGTAAAATGAAATTTTCGTACCCACCAGTACAAAATGTCTCATCACGTACTGATAAGCATCCTGCTCGAGTCCTCGGCAGAAATGTTCCCTAGCGAATCTCAACACCCTCATGCATATCTCAGGTGACAAATTTTTCCGTAGATATTCCCGACAGAGATCGAGAACTCCGATCACGCTGAGATAATCCGCCGTGACGAGCAATTGGCACACGTTGCTTGGATTTATGTCCAGGGAGCGAAGATATGCGTACTTCAGCAAATGATTCATCATCTGGCTGTCGACACCGGGTAAAAGAATGTCCGTTCGCTCCCGGGAGTGCAAAGTCGTCGTGAAAAGCGTTCTTTTTTTGATTTTGATAAAAAAATGTCAAACTATTTTTATTATCGTTACTTAATACTTAAATTGCGGATTAAATTTTTTTAAATATCAATTTTTACTAAGAATTTAGTTAAATTTAGTGTATATTAAAATTCAGCAAAAAAGTTCAAAATTTTTTTTAATCAATTTATGAATTATTCATTATTGTAATGTAAACCTGAAATAATTGCTGCAAGCTGACAATATAGCCCGATGTATTGGAAAGACGCCGCCGTCTTCGAGTCTGAGAACCGCATCGCAGAGTACATTGTTCTGTCTGAGATCGTAAAGCGATTGCATCGCCTGCGTACTCATACATCTTCCTCCATTGGAGGCAATGAGACGCTTCGCGCTCGTGCCATTTCCGTCAAATATGAGAAAATTGTTGTTCGCGTCGATCGTATTGTTCACGTTGCCGGTGCTGTTCGCCTCATTCGAATCTACGTCCATATCAGTAGCAGAAGGAACGAAAAATCACCAGCGAGCGTCCCCTGAAATTTTATACTCACGTTATACTCTTCAGAAAAGAATTAAAATTATAAACAAAAGGGAGAAAAATCTTAAAATTTATTTAATAAGGAAAAAAAAATTTTTTTTTATTTTATTAATTAATTTCGCTTCTCTCAAAACACGATGAAAATTTTATACTCACGTTATCATCTCAAAAAATGGACAAAAATTATTTAGAAAAAGAGGAAAAATAATTGGGAAAAAATTATTTTAAAAATTCAAAATTTTTTTTTACTTTTCAAAATTTTCAGCCTTCTCAAAAAATGTTGAAAGTCTCAAAAATCCGTCATTGCGTGAAAATTTGTGAAACTTGCTACAAGGAGCACGTGTTGATGACAGAAAGCACTTTCCAGGGAGTCTATCTTCAAAAATGTTTATCCATTCCCTCGTTATCTTCGCCAAATTGAATGAGTAAAGAGACCTTATCGGCTTTCTCTGTTTCCTAAAGATATAGTTTCCCTTCTTGAATAAAATATTCCGAAAGAGTCTGTTTTTTTCCGAAATGTTAGATCGATGACATCGTCGCTTGTGCTTCGAGATGAGACTTGATAATTTAGATGATTTGTCACTGATTTATCGGTCTTTTTCCGGCAGTCGCCTCGACGAGATCGAAAGTTCCTTGTATTTTTCTGTTCCCGGTGAAAATGAAACTTTGGATTAATTGACACAGACTATTTTGAATGGATTTTAGAAGCGAATGAATTTCGCCGCGGGCTTTGACACAGATCTTACATGTCCGCCGATCAGTCTGGGACTGCCAAAGTTTACTTAACAAATGAAGAACGATCGATTTTTCGATTTCGTTCGCAATTCCAGATTCAAACTCATTAATTAATATTTTCATTGCAAATTGCCGTTGATAGAATCGCAATTTTTTTATCGATCATTGCAACAAAAATTTATGAAATTTGTTTAAAATCTCATAAATTTTTATCGTGACAGATTGCACTCCGGTTTAAAGAGGGAAAAAATTCGAGTCGTCAATTCGGCAAAGTTCGAGCAAAAAAAATTCGAGATAAATCATCGGGTCAACAACCAATGTCGTGATATTTCATAATCATCGTCTCAGAACCACAACTGTAAATATTTTATCTCCTCGAGAGAAAGTAAGCCACGTCAATTACTTTCTACTATTAATTTAAATGTGATCATTGCTCCAAAACTAAATCATTAAAATTTGTACAAATTGTCGCTAAAAATCTGCAAAAAATCAATCCAAGAATAATAATCCATCAAATCCTCACCTAAATCTATAACTTTATTTTTTTTCTATCTAAAAAAATAAAGGCTATAAAAATACAAAAATAGAATAAATCTAAGCGACGCTAAATAACTATTTAAACGTATGAAAAAAATAATCACAGCAACTTAAAGGTTCCAGCCACATTGGACCGTTCACTCGTTAGCGTTCGATAAAAAATCGATTTCATTGATAACTGAAATTTTCTCGATTTTGATCGCACTCTTGTCCTTCTCACTTGTCTCACTTTCCACTTTTCTCAATCCCTTCTCGTCCTCCGATCGAGAATTATTCCCTCTCGACGAGTAATACGATTCATAACCGTATTCATTGACAAATTTTCCTGCGAGATCGTTGCATTTATCGACGAAAGAAAATTTCCAATCGGAATTCTGTTCCCTCGGTAATGTTTCTTTTTTCTCAACGGGCTTCGTGTCGGACTCGACCTTAACATTTTTTTCACCGAAAATCCTAAATATCCAAGTGACGACCGCAAAAGTCGCAGCGTTCGTTGGGAAAGCTCGGAGAATCGTCGAATTGAGTCCTCGGAAGAGCCAACTGTAACCCTCGGAGCTCATCGATTTTTTCAAGCAATCGATCGCCCCGGAGTATCTTTTATCCCCATCAGCCTGGAGTCGAGATTTGATCACGTCGATTGGATAAGTCGTGACCCAGGAAGCCGTTCCAGCGAGACCGCCGGCCATCAGCATGTGAAACGTCGAAATTTCCTGAGCTTTTGACGTTCTCGTCAGAGCTTCGTACGTCAGGAAATAAACTCCGTAACTTGGCGCCTCGCGCAGAGCCGTGATTCCGAATCCGCTGAAGACTCCTCGAAGACCTTCCTGACGATGAATCTCCCGTAGACAATCAATCGGCCCACTGAAACGGGCGTTTGTCTGCACTTGGAGTCGCGTCTTTGCCAATTCTAACGGACTGCAAACCGGTGACTGTGCCAGACCGGCTGACAATCCGGCCAAAAAGTGAGTCATCAAATGGTCCTGACGATCCGCGAAACTTCGCTGAGTCTGACCGTAAACTCCGAAAACTATCGCGTTTACGACTGCGACACCGGCCATCGGGGACGTCATTCCGCGATACAGACCGGAAATCTGTAAAAAAAGTAATTTTTTATTTGATTATTTTTAAAAATAATTTTAAGGGTATTTCTAGATTTATTTAAGTAGATAAAAAAATATTGTATTTACCGAATCTCGTGCGATTATCGTTCGAAAGCAATGCCAAGTCCCTCTGAATTGAGGATTTCGATGATCCTGCGTCTGAATGTGCACCTTGATAGTATCCAAAGGATATCCCACCACAAGACCAGCGCATCCTGAATAAATTAAAAAGAAGCTTGGATTAAGATTTTTTTGAACTTTTCATCGAGCTGACGAAATGTTTTTTTTTAATCCTGAACTTTGGATCGACGATGATTTTCCGGATGTATGCTATTTGCTGCTGCTGTTTATTTTACGCACGAAATCGTAATATTGCGTAATTTTTGTTACGCCAATACTCGGAAAAAATTATTACTCCGAGATAAGATCAAAACACGTAGTAAAATATTTTTCGCATATTTTGTTGAAATAGAAAATATAAAAAAATAATAATTAATATTTACCTCCCACACAACCAGCGGCAAAGTCGAGGGCCATTTTTCCAAATATTTGATATTTCTCGTCGATGGTTCAAATATTCTCTCGTTCGTAATTATTCGATCATACGAAACGTTTCTCCGTCTCAAATTCACAAGAACGGCAATCGAGAATAAGTTGGCATTTAGAAACGAGCACAAAAGCTCGGAATCCATGAAAGTATTCGTCGTTCTACTTTATATAGAAAAAAAAAACTTTTTTTTCAATCTAACAAATAATAACGCAAAATTTTTTCTAATTTCACGTAAAAAACGATTCCGTTTCTAATTCGCGCTACATGTCCTCGAAGATTTTTTATATTCTCAAAGTTTGATTGATGAAATTTTCACACTGACGACTCTTTGAAGAAATTTAAAAAATTGCCAATTCCTTTAAACTGTACAAAAAATGTTTTTTTCGTCGATGATATTTTTTATAACTATTTTAATTTGCTCTTGTTGCAGCACAATCGTCGATTCTTCCCGATTTTGTACTGACCAGTGTAATCACGAGTTTTCCAAGCTTCCACCAGTTCTTGGAGCAAAGATCGCGTCAACATTATCACCCGCATTGAGACAAGAACGGAGAAGAGGAAGAAAGAAGAAGACGATGAAGAAGAAAAAGATTCCGGAGAAGAAACGAATACGCGAGCGAAGCGAGAGGAAGACGAGGCAGAAGAAGAAAAAGCGAGAAGATAGCTTCGTTTCCTGAACTCTTATTCGCTCAAATTCGTCTCTCCTTCCAGCCACGTCTTTATCTCTCTCCCTTTTTTCCATCTCCTTCTTTTCCTCCGTCGTTGATAATAATGTAGCAAATGTTTAGTGGTAGGGAATTTGGTGATGGGTGCGCGTGTTTCGACGATGACGAGGGGTCAAACGATCAATGATAAGCAATCAACACGAACAAGCAATCATTTTTAAATACACTCTTCTCTCTCACACAGACATACTCATGCACATGGATCCCGTTTTCCCGTTTCTCCTCGGGTTTCGAATTTTCACCTTTGCACTATTTCTTCGATTTTTTACAAAAATATCGATGAACAAAATTGAGGGCCGTCAAAAATTTCAGCGAAAAATATTGTCATTGTGAAAATTAAAAATAAGAGTTCATTGAAACTTATTAGATCGGATCGATAATGGTAATTTAAATTTAATTTCGTCCGTAGTTGTATCAATATTTGAAGGATGAATTCAATGTTCTACCATTTATAAAAAAATGTATCTTTGACACCCCTCAATGATGGATTTGATTGAATCATACGCACATTCATTTGATAATGGAATAATTTTTTTTCACGATCAGCTTAGATTTATTATTTCGCGTTGCAAATTTCCAATGCACATAATTTCTCATTTTTATTCATTTGTCAGCTTGCAGTTTTTAGGAAAAATATTAATAAAGAGTTCGCGTTCTCATTATCGTTGTTTATACTTGGAATACAAAATACTACGTGTTTCAGTAAAAATGATAAAAGATAAGTTGAAAATTTGATACATTCTATCAAACTAAGTTTATTAATTTATAATTTTTTCATGTTTGGAGAATAAATTCTACACGATATTCTTAGGCTCCAAAAAATTTAATTTAAAAATGCAATACATTTTTGTCATTTTCCAAATTTTTAATGAACCTTTTTACAAATTTTTATTTTTTTATTCGTCCATTTTTGATATAAATAATATTTTTGATATAAATAAAAATATTCCGTTGGCATCGCTTTCTATGCTTAAAATACAAATTCTTATGTTTAATTATGTTATTATTTGAGTGAAAATAAACCAAGATAATGAAAATTGTAGAAAAGAAACTTATCACCTCCGTAGATAAAGTAGAACATTTGAGAGATTCGAGAAATTCTCGTACGCAGAGAGATGGCTCTGACGAACGGATCGAAGTCGCGCGAGAATTGCTCCAGTGGCAAATACGATTTCGTTCATAATCTCTAGGGCAACGTTTAGACGACGAAGCATAGACTATTGATTTCCGCACCCCATACGTAGGCAGGTCCGAATCTAGAACCATTTTCCCTTCAAAAGAAAAAGAATTATCAATTTCATCAAAAATTAAAAAATTCATGAAAAAAAATCAAATTTGCTCCCTAAAAATTAAAATTCTACACTAAAATAACATAACTCTAAGCTCTACTCTATTTTAAATGAAATTTATTAACAATCCAATTCTCATTCCAATTAATTTCATTTCGAAAATAAATCTGTATGAAATCAGCAATGAAAATAATTCGATTCTTATTATAGAAAAACTTTATCACAACGTGGGGAGAGGAAAGCTCCGAGAAATTTTGTTGGTAATTTTAGAACGGGTCTTTCGAATAGATGAATTCGTCACTGCTCACGGAAGGGGAGAAGAATCAAATTCGAGAGCGCAGAATCGACGAGAGCGTCGAGTACAAGAATGAGAGGAATATCGAGAAGGCATCAGGTGGACGAAAAAGTCTATACAGAAATCTCTAAATATATACATCGAGGCACGAGGTTTTCCTCGCGGTACCCAACAGTTTCGCGGTCCTCACGTTCTGAGGTTCGAGTCCAAGTGCATCATCTTCGAATCAATTGAAAAACTCGACTTTTTCCTCCTCAAATAAAGTCTGCATGCTCTCTCCTTTTTCATTGTCAGGATTCTATCTGTGAACAGTTAGAAAATTATCAAAAAGAGCATCCGAATAAAAGAAAAAGAAATTAGAATAAACGCCATAAGGCGAAAAAGAGTGAATCGAGGCGCGTAAAAAACTCGAAAGGTAAATGAGAGTTCGATTTTAAGGAAACTGCTGTAAAATCGTCTAGGATTGGACGAAAATTCGCCAATATTTTTTTCTCGAATTTTACCAGTTGTGATTTTTTTAATTGATAAAAAATACTACTAATAATAGTGACGAAAGTTCCTTGGTTATAAAATGTGCCAGATGGAATTGCGTGACATTGGCACGTGAAAAGTGATCAGTGACGTTTTGCCTGAATTTTTACGCTCCGAAAAGTGAATGACAGTGAGCTATAGATAAAATTTGTTGAACTGGTGCTTTTTTTGTTCAATTTTTTAAACGTCACGTGAGATTTCATGAAGAAATTCGAAATGAACCTTGATTATGTCACGTTGAAAATTTTTTAGTCCACTCCGCAGTCACGAGTCGTCGGAACGCTAAAAACTCATGACTCGATGCCACCGAAATCCCGTGCAAAAATAATCATTTAACGCGTAAATTAAAAACAAACGTAAACACTGGTGATGATGTAACGGAGCAATTTTTTAAATAATATAAGAAATTGAAAAAAAGGTAAGAAAATTTTTTTAAATAATTTTTTTATGAAAAAATAGTGTTTTCGTTTGAATGAAAAATTTTTAGTAAATTGAACAGTTCATTATTACTCGGAAATTTTTTCGATTCCAGTGCTAGTTTAAGTTTGACAACCGAGTACGACCAGAGTTTGACGACTTTTTACGCGATCCTTATTTATGCATGACGAATTTGCGTCTGCTTATATTAAATTGGCCTTGACAGCGATACGAGCAGTTGTAAATTATTTCTCTCTCAATCGCTTTATGTACATAGAAGTTGGTTGCACGAGCCTTGAAATTTTTTCGTCATTCTTTCTTTACACTTGGAATCCACAAATGCGATTGAAAAAAATAATATTTTGGTCCTTTTATTCTGAAATATTCAAGAATCTATTATGACAATCGATTCATCATGACCGAATTCTAAATTAATTAATATTAAAGATAAATAAAATATAGTAAAAAGTATTTCGTAATTCGAATTATTTTTTTTCTATTTTTGACACCCGGTAGTAATTTTGACGTAATATCAGATTGCACGTTATCTACTCGTTATCGACACATTTATGTTCACCGAACAATGCATATAATCGATTAGAAATTCTATTGTTCTTCGTACCTAAAGCACTTATTCTTTGAGGATTTTGTCCTCCCTTGTACTCAATGTAAAAATTTTTTGCGATCTTAAGTCGTTCTTGTTAATCTTGGGTAGATTATTTATAGATTATCGAATACGTTCCTAGAACAATTATCTTAATTTTTTTAATATACACATGAATTGTGAAATATTTAATTTCAAATATTATTTGTTAATTTTTTTTATTATTACGTTTCAGGCAGAAAAATGAATCTTCCAAAATCGGATAATCTTTTATCCGTCGTAATGAGCGGAGAACTTTCAGTTTCTCAGAGTTCTCAACAATTGTTTAGCAATCAGGATCCACAAGTGAGTGAAATAAACAAATCCAAACGATTATTTATAATTTTCTTATTTAAAATTTTTAATTTAATTTTGTTTATTTTTTACCGATTAGATTAGATCAAATTATATTAGAAGAGCAAGGAAATATTTAAAAATATGTAAAACCTTACTTTTTTCAAAATTTTTAGGATGAAGAAGCGTCAGATTGTCCGCTCCTTACGCCGAGTCCGGCAAATCAGACTCCGGACGGAACAGAGCACGGTCCGATTTTTAATCCTCTCGAAGGAACACCTCTAGAAATGACACCAGTTCCGACACTCGACAACATCAACACCGAGGATGGACTAAAGGCGTTCATGAACCTCGTTAACAGTTCAAGCAAAATGATGAACGACGGTGAGTTTTCAGTGCCACCTGAAACAAATATAAAATTCTGAAAAATCCACATGAACATTTTTTTTTTAATAAATATTTGTTTCCCTCAAAAACTACAATTTTTTTTATTTTTTACACACGTTTTATGACCTCCGGTATGTTGAACACATTCAATTTGTACTTGCTTGATTCTTTTATTATTATTTGAAGATAGAAATATTTTCTTGACACCCGATACGTTTCGATCGCGTTCGCGAACGAGCGCGAGAATCCTCTCGACCGCAGTCTCGTGTTTGCAGTTGTGACAATATCAATCTTTTTGCGTCTCGTGTCTTGACGAATGATACTCGAAAATTGAAATATTCGCCTAATAAATTCATACTTTCAAATGAATTCAAAAGAAGAAAGATGAATAAAATAGTGAATGAGTATAAAAAAAAATATTCTTTTCCTTCCTCGAGATGGTAATTCGACCGATTCGATCGTTTCGTGAATGATTTCGTCGAGGATTCAATCGAGTAGCGTCCTGGAGAAAGAGACACTGGATCATCGATCATTTGACCCTCCAACGAGAGCTCGAGAAACGTTTTGCTCTCGTTCTCTCTCTCTCTCTTTCGCGGCTCGAATTCTCTTACCGAGGAGACAATTTATAAGTCGATATACGCGACGGAGCGACAACCAGTTGTTTCCTGACCGTCGCGGATTATCAAATTTTCTTCTCTATCTCTCGCGTTTTTTTTTAATTTAAATTTTCTTTGATGCTCGTCGGAGTCTAAGATGGCGGAAAAATTGTGCGAGGATATTGAAACTTTGACGGTGCGGAAAAAGAGAAGATCCGTGCCCTGTGACCTGGAAACAGAGATCGGTATTGAATGAAATTGAGAAATTTTGTGCTAAAATGTGGTGAATACGATAATTCGGGTGAAATTAATTTTAATGAATATTTTTTTGTCTCTTAATTATAAAAGAACCAAGCTCGAGAGATCCCATGGTGGAAACAAGCAGCAGCGAAGAGAGCAGTGTCACCAATGAGCCTGTTTGCACTCAACTGTTGACTCAACTAAACACAGCCTATCAGCACCTTGCACCCGATGCCCAAGCCATAGTAAGTCGAGTATGAAAACTAAACAGGGAAAAATAATTACTTTTAGAGACAAATTGCTTCTGAATCATCCTGATGACGTATCCAAAAATAATTTTTATGCAAATTTACACTCTGCCCGAGCTACAGTAAGAGTGGACTGAGAACAATTGAAAGTGAAAAATAATCGATTATTTTTAAAGGCAAATTAATTATTTAAATTATACCGAAGTTTCTAAAAATAATATGCAAATTAAAACATTGAAAAATGTTAAAGTCAAAATTTGACAGGTCTGTAAGTCGAAAATAGAAATTAATTTATTTATTCGAAATTGAGACTTGAATGTCAAAGCATCATGCAGTCTCGAACGAATTTTCAAAATTTTTGCCAAAATCAATATTTCTTGTTGTATTTTCAATTCAACTTGAATGAGAAGTTTTGTATATTTATTAAGACGTTTGAAATTATCGGGAGATTTCACGCAGAAACTTTTCTGAGAATGCTCAGCTCTCGGTTCGTTGGACACTCGATACAAAACGATATCGCCACAGTCAATTGTGTTTAATTAACAGTCTCCTCGTGTCTAGAATTATCGCACGAATTTATTTTCTTGATTGATCAACGAGATGAAAAGACATCAAATTTCATGAATATTTCTCTATCAATGAGCAATGAACAATGAAAAACAAAACAACCAAAAACAACCAAAAATTCTTAAAATATTTTCGACTATTCGACTATTTTTGATTTTCAAATTTTAGTCACCAATTTGTCAAATACATTCAAATTTCCAATACCGATGTCGTCAAATTCAAAATGAAAAATCACATCTCACAGTGTCGTGACCTGTCATCGCCGAAATTTGCAAATGATTATCCAAAAGATGAGCGTCAACTCGATAGAATTTTCGATTTGGCTCGAGAATAGGTCATAACTGTATATGCGAAAATTTTCGAGAAGATTAATTGCCAACTTTCGTAAATGCTGACACACATGACATTCGTCGCATCGCTCGGACGTTGATTTCAATTCGGCAATGATCCCTCTTTATCCATCAGCATTTAAAATCAAATAATTTACAATCGTTCTAAGTAGCTCGATGCATAAATAAGAAAGTCCTTTTCATTTCAGTTTTACAATCAAGAAAATGGAGGGAAAGCGCCTCTCGCCCCGATACAGTTGATGGTGCCAAAACCGCCAAAAGACTACAGTTTCGTGAGATGGAATTGGCCGGTAATACGAAAAGTATCATTCTGGTTCATGGTTGCGAGTTTGACACTGTGGCTAGGTGTGGTAATGCGTGGAATTGGTATGATGCCTAAGAGGTAAAAATAAAACGTATTTTTTTCACTTTGCCATTCATAGAACGAAAAGAGACAATTGAAAAAAAATTATGTTTGAAAATAATTTGCAAAAATGTAATTTGTGAAAAAAAATATTCAATTTTTCTGGATCGAGTGCTAAATTAGAAACGAAACACTTTGGAAGTCTCGTTCGTTATTGATTGCAACTTGTCAATGAACTTAAATTCGTTGAATTTTACACGAGTCCAATACTCGAGTGAATACTCGAGAATATTGATGTCCAGGGAAAGTTCACTTTTATTGACATTAGAAAGAGCAATATAGTAAACGTTGGCTCGACTTACAGTGACAGTAACCATCTTTATCAACAGTTGATAAATATCACGAGAGATCATTATGATCTTCAGCTGATAACAGAGAATCAATAATTATTGATTTTTGTTAATGTTTTTATTTATTGATTATAATCAATAAATAAAAAACCGAATTTGTTTAAAAATATTTCAGAACTCACTTATCATTTCGATTGCAAAATGTCACATCAATCTGAAGATCGAAATCAATAATAAAATCAATAAATCCACAAAAATCAAAATCGATCAGCCCAAATTAAGAACAATTTTTTTTTATTTTCTGAAGCTGCAAACCTGAGATGGAATGGTGGCAAGGAAGTTTATTTTACGAGATCTTTCCCGCGTCGTTCCAAGACTCCTCAAAGGGCGGACATGGAATCGGAGATCTTCACGGGATAACATCTCGTCTCGATTATCTGAAAGATCTCGGAGTCAAGAGCGTGAGACTGAACTCGATATTTCAATCGGAGCACTATCCTGAAAATTACGGAAGTGTAACGAGCCTGACGTTGATAGACGAGAATCTCGGTGACCTGGACGATTTTGCAGCACTCGTGGACGGTCTTCATAAAAGAAATATGAGTCTGATCCTCGATCTTCCGCTCTATCCTTTCATAAAGAGCCTTTCCGGTGGAATTTTGCACAGAGCGAGAACCGAGACGAACGGGACTCACGTATCTCGCGAAAAACGTCAGACCAACGATAAATCAAATACCCTCAACGAGAAGTCAACTCCGATACTGCCGGAAGAACCTACGACGATCGCATCCGGAATTCCTGCGACATTGATCCCATCGAGACTCGAGGAAATTCCGGATCTTCGGGATTCGAAGCAAGAAGCTCTTATCTTACCGGATGATAATCAAATTGAATCAAATCGTCAAAAACGCGAAGAACACATAGTGACAGCCGCAATTCGATATTGGTGCAAAAAAGGCGTTGATGGATTTTACCTCAAGGGCTTGAAGAATTACCTGAAGGACGAACATTTCGTCGAGCTGCTGTACGATTGGAGAATCGTCTCTCAGTCCCATCGGATTCTGATCACCGATTTCGATACCCTCGAGAGCGCGAAGGGTCGAGCGAAAGACACTCTGCTCGACGTTCTGGATCTCGTGGACGTTAATTTGAAAGTTTTCAATGGCACGAAGGACATCAAGGCGCAAATCGATCGTGTCATGAACGGACTTCTGTTCGCTGAGCCTTATTCAGGGCAGCTGTGGGTTCACTGGTCGATCGGGAGTGTCGATACTCCGAGGACGGCCTCGTCGCTCAAAATTCACAATGCCAGCGCTGCTATCAATTTGTTGGGACTCATGTTGCCTGGAACGCCGAATATTTTTTACGGAGACGAAGTCAGTTGGATTTGTGTGATGAATCCCTTATGGAAATGAATTTATCAGATTTCAATATTAGTTTATCAGATTTCAATATAGAGTCATACTTTTCTCTATATGACAAAAAATGTCAAATTCGGTGAAATTTTATCAGAAATTAGATATTTATGATCGGCGATTGGAACAAGCACAAAAAATATATTGAATTATGGTGAAATATGTAGGAATTCTCATTTTTTGTAATTTTTTGAGAGATTATTACAATATCTGTTGAAATCTGATAAATTCATTTCCATCAGAGATATAAATTTTCATTGAATTATTTCTCGACATTTTTAAACGAAATCGTTAAAAAAAGATATTAGAAACTTTATTTTTTATTTTTATAGCTTGGCATGAAAAACTGCGATTGCAAGGATCACCAGGATTTGAATCACTTACACAATTTGTCTCCTATGTACTGGGAAGCTGTACCCGGATCACCGGAGAATTTTTCTGCCAGCGGCGTCATACCTTGGCTGCCGATTTCATCGAAACCGACGAAATCGGACATGGCCGATGCGATTCGCGAAATGACGAAGCTACGTCGACAAACGCCCTCGATATACGTAGAAGCTGCTGTCAAGCACGACAGAGTTACTGCCAATTGTGGAATCAGGTAAAAATAATTAATTATAAATAGAAATATTTATTACTTCAAAAATAATCTCTAAATCGGAAAGTCTAAAAAAATGATGAAAATCTATTCGCAATTAGATATTCGGAGAGCGAATTGATCGTGATCGAGAGATGGTTTCCTCGTCAACACACTTACGTATACGTCGCCAATTTGGGAACAAAGAGACAGGTGAAGGATCTTTCGTCGCTCTATTACGACGGGCACGTCGTCGTCGGTCCACCAGGGATGATAAATCAGAATATATATTTCAAACACTTGGCCGTTTCACCTGGCGAAGCTTATATAATCAAACTCGATAAGTGATGGGAATTCTCTGAGATTTAGGAAAAAAATTTGTGAGAAAGGAAATTTGCGATGAACACAAAAAATGGAGAAAAATGAGAAAACGCGCGAGACGCGTTTTCTCGCTCTCTTGAACAGATCCAACGAAATCATTGTCATTAGGAATTGAGCCTTTTTATAAATTGTTTCGAATAATTTTTTTTTCATGATGAAGGATTTGTTCCACGAATCATCGCGTTTATATATTTTTAACTGTTTATTCGTGCACACGATCGGGAAATCGATAAAAAATGGGAGTCCACTAGAAATGTACGCAGGATAAATCGCGATGTCGATAGATGATTCAATTTTCATTGACGATTAAAAAGAGTTTTAAAGACACTTTTCATTGCGCAACCTCGCAAAAGTTGCTCAAATCAACGAATGTAAAGAGAGAAAAAACGTTCGGAAAGGACGGAAACACGCTTCGAAAATTATTTTCGTACCGGTGAAGATTTTACAAAAATGATTTTTTAAAAAATTTTATCCCCTTTTGTTTGCGCAAGGACAGAGAAAAAAAATACTTTATGAAAAACTTAAACGTGAATTTTATGAATCTATTATATTGTACATGTATAAGCAATAAAAAAACAGTATTGTGCGTTTTTGTGATTGCGCGCTCGAAATTGAGCGAAAAAAATATACGTACTTGAGACAACGACGATCGGCTGGTTTTTTTTTCGTTTTTTGTTGTTTTGAGGTGGAAAATGTTGATTCGAAGCGATCGAAATTTTCTCGCAAGCGGTTGGACCGTGCGCCGTTCTAATATATAAGCGAGCCCGGAGTAGGCTCGAAACGAGATTCGCTCGAGCAACACCGCGGAGCCACCATCGGAGTTTTCAATAACTCTTGTCTAGCTCTGAGGAAGGTCCCTGGATCTCGGGCAGAAAGTGTCGTAGCGTAAAATCACTGCTAGCCACCGTCGTCTTCTCGAACTTTGGGACAGGACTTTGCGAATTTCTTCGGAAATTCCATAGGATCCCTCGAGTCGGACGTGTGAGTGTTGGTCAAAGCAAAGTTATGTGCTCGTATCGTCGATGATTAACTCAACAGGGCCTTTTCCGAAGGAATCTCGCCTTTTTTTGATTATTTTAAAATTATTTTGGATACGAGTAAAATTTGAGTGAAAAGTTCGGAAAAAATAATGTTCGATAAAAACTATTTGGTCTTGTAAAAAAATTGAAGTTCAATGTTTTAATATTCAAAAAATCAAAACCGGATTAATTGAAAATTTTTAACTCATGAAATTAAAAAATTCAATTTGTATTATTTATAGCTCGTTATTCATTATTTATAATGGGTTGGAAATTCGAGCGAAAGACTGCGATTTTATAATAAACATTTTATTAAAAAAAATTTTGTTGGATGAGCTTTCACTTCGGAAAATTCGGAATTCAACGATTTTAAAATAATGTTGATCGAATATTTTTTATTCTGAATATTTTTGGACTATTGAGAATTCACAAAACACATAATGTCGATTTAATAAAACAAACAAAATTGTGTTTAATGTCGATTCAAGATATATAAAAACATAGATTTCATATTTTTGTTATTTGTAATAAAATTTCATGAATGTTTCGATGAGAAGCTTTTGTAGAAATTACGCAACAAATTGTAAATTTGTGCATTTGTTCACAATTATGTATACGGTGTGTTCCAATAAAAAGTAATGATACAAAAAATGTTCTTCACAATTTTACAACCAGACATGACGCAAATATACCGAGATCTTTTTCGAGTTCGAAGCCCAGAACACAAACTGAAACGTCTTTTGTTTAATGTTCTTGCGCCTGCGAATTGTTTCATCGAATATTCCAAGAATAAAAATATAACATCGGCGGTGACAAAAATATAATGATTGGACGAATATAATGACGAAATTATGTATAATGGCGAATGTCTATATCTCCGAATAGAGAACAAAGAAAAGAAGCAATTTTGGCGAGCAATTTTCGCAACATTTGAAAATTCACGCTACGAAATTTATGATAATGGCACGTGTCGTGACTCGCGTAATTTAGCAAATCGATCTATCCCGTAATCTCTCAATTGAGCTCATGATAACGCGCGAACAAATTATTACATAAATAAATGAATAGAAAGCGAGTTTTCTTCGACTCTAGCGAAGATCTGAAAATCTCAGTTCTTCGATCGCAGCGCAATGAGAAAAATGGAGACGTCCGACGCGATTGTGCGAAGACGCGAAAAAAATAAATACCAAAAGTTGAGTAAAAAAATTGGAAAAACTAAAAATTTCGTCTCGTGAAGAAGAAAAATTGAATTTTTTTAGTCTTTTTTTTTATTTTTTCTTCCTCGCAGGACGATTTCAGTCGCGTTGGAGTCATTTTGGACTGGAATAGAAGATTTTTGACAATCGGCGGCGCGTGGCCCTTGGAGCCTACTTACATAAGATCCGCCGTGTGGATTATTTATTTAACGATTCATCTCAGCATGCAGTATGCTCAGCTTTACGCGACCCTCGGAGATCTCGAAAAACTCGTAAACGCCGCCGTCGAAACGGTTTTTCAAACGATGGTTTACTCCAAGCTCGTTATCATTCGCCACAGCAAAACTCTCCGGGAGCTCATTCTCGCGGTCCAGGAGGATTTTGCGTATGACTACTACGACGACGACGAGGAGAGACAGATTTATCTCAAGTACAACAATCTCGCGAAACTTTTCTTCAAAATTACGATTCCGACCATTTCGGTAGGCTCGTTCATGTACTACTGCGTTCCTTTGGAACATTTCATACGTTCAAGTAAGAATGAACCAGATAAATATTTTTTTATAGTAAAATTAATTTTATACATTTTATAATATACATTTTATTCTATAAAAGTATATATTGTTGGATAAGTTGATTCATGAGGGTGACAAAAGTGTACAGGAATGATACAAACCCCTTCGTTCTTCCATTCGGAACTCGACTTTTTTTCACCATTGAGGATCCTCGGACTTATTTCATGGTTTATGCATATCAATCTCCGATGACTTACATCCTCGTTTGCCACAGTGCTTGGTTCTGCCTTTTGACGACTCTCGTGTTACACGTCTGCGGGCAATTGTCCATTCTGCAACACAGAATTAAAAACATCAAGGTGTCTCTTATTCACGAGAGCGACGAGAGCAATGCTGTTTTTGGAAGATTGGCGGAGAAACACTTGAGATCGATCTGGTAAATTTATCGATGATTTAATTTTTTCTCACTACTTTTTATACTAAACACTGAACACTACTTTTTATAATGGTGATGCGTTAAATTTTTGAGTGAATTTGAGTGTGAGAATGAAATCTACCATTTCTGCCATATATTTTCTACCTATACTATCGAACGAAATTAAACTTTACTGTTTTCTCTTTACATTGTTCTTTCTTCATCGAAAAGTAAAGCGATTTTTTTGTTTTTTTGTAACTCACCAAAAATCACTGAGAAAATATTAAGGTGTTTCGGTACAGTTGTCATAAAACTCAAGAAATTAACACGTAAAAGAGATATAGAGAATCGAAAAATGATCAGAATTGAATACAAAATGAAAACAATGTTCGTTATTATTAAATAAATGGATATAAATTCCCAAAATATATTCGTCTACGTGGATATTGAGTTATTAAAGAAAACATTTCCGTTCTTATGCATGGAGTCTATAACTATATATTTAAGAAAAAGGATAATTTTCTCTTTCGATAACTCGAAAACTATGTAGATAAAAATTTTGAAAAAAATCATGCTCACGTATTTTATGTTAAAGAACATCCTGACAAAATTTTAAATCCGTTTTGCATCCGTCCCTCTCGCATTCGAGTGAGTTGAAAATCACCCCAATGACGGAATATCATATTGAACTCATCTTCAAAGTTGAAACAAATGAAATGTAAATTAGCTGAACACAAATTTAGAGTAGATGAATTTTTGTAGCTAGAAAAAATGACACTCTGATAATTCTTGATAGGATGGCAAAATCAATGGACAATGCCTTCAATCTTGTCCTTTTACAAGATCTTCTAGGAAGCACTCTGCTACTAGGTCTCACTTCTTATCTCGCCCTTGTGGTACGACTTTATTATCTTATAATTTTTGTATTCGATTATTTTTCTTTTCCTTATTTTTACTCATTTTAATTTCCATAGAGAACACAAACCGACATCATGATATTTTTTATTGCGCTCGTCTGCTCTGGGACAATGCTCTGTCTACTGTACGCATATTGCATCGTCGGTGAATGTCTCATAGACGAGGTTCGAAAAATTACGAAATATTTTTCACTAAAAAAATTGATTAAAAAACAGTCGCGAATCTTTATTTATCAAAGATGATAAATGTTTCCTCTGATTTTTTTGACACAGAGCACAAAAGTTCATGAAGCTTATTACCAATGCAATTGGCACGAAGCTACTTTGAATTTTCGAAAATGTTTGGTGATTTCGATGGGAGCGACCCAAGAGCCGCTTCACCTGTCAGCTGGAAAAGCTTACATATTTTGCTTAAACGGTTTCACTGACGTAAGTCACTCAAATTCTTAGCACATTAACTGCACTTTAAAAACGACAAACATATTTTTATAATTTTTGATCCGATTTTCATAGGTTTTAAGATCGGCTATGGGATATCTTTCCCTCTTGAGAAACTTCGCGTGAATAAAACGAAAATGGCGAGATTTGGATTCTCGTCAGCGATAAGTTCTTGGAAATCGTCTTGGAAATGCATAAATAAGAGTGACAAACATCCGAGACAATATTTTATCATAAATAACTAAAGCTTCGTAGCACGAAGTTTTCGAAAATGTTCTAAGAAAATGATACAAGAGTAAAAAAAACCTGAGGCGAGAATATTTTATCATAAATTAGGGAGGATAGAATAAAAAAATGAGATGGAAAATTGCACACACTTTTCGTAACAACCCTTGGTATAAGCTAGAGAAATAATAAACCATTTTTGCATGTCTGATGTCATGAATTTTGGAGTACACGAAATCGAACGATTCGCATTTCGCGTGTATTATTTTTTTTCATGCGTTTGAGATTTTTTATAGTCTGTCAAGATCCTTCTTAGCAAACGTATCGTTCGAATGATGGCTGTGAGTACACTGTAGTTTTTTTGAAAAATAATCAAAAATTCGATTGGCGTGATAAAATAATCCTAGCGTGATTAAAATCATTCCTAGGCTGATTTAAAAAATGTTGAAGAATTGTATCTCTGGAATAAGCGAGTGTTGAAAATCGGCGGACTGTGGCCACTGGAGAGAAATTTCGTCAGATTTTATATGAATTACGCGTACTTTTTGTCACACGTGGCGATGGCCATCGCCGATTTCGTCAGTGTTTTCGGAGATTTGTCATTAGTGATATCAAATCTAGCTGAGACGACCGTACAAACGATGTTCGGGATAAAAATGCTCGTGCTGAGGTATAACAGTTCGTTGAAAAAAATCCTTCAAGACTTTGAGTCTCGAATGCAGAAAGAAAATTACAACAGTGCGGATGAGATTGATTTGTATCTTCAGTACAATACGATCGGAAGGACATTTTTTCGTGTGGGAAGTTTTCTCGCTTACGGTACTTGTGTGTTGTACCATTTTCGGCCGTTTGAAGAAATTATCAGAGCTGGTAAGATTTTAATCCATTTTTTCTCATCATTTTTCATTCGAATTGTGGAATAATAATAAAAATGAAATTTAAAAAAAATGAAATAAAAAAAAATGAAATTTAAAAAATATCTCATATTCACCAGTTTTACAGAACGAGACGATTCCTTTCACTCCACCGTATCGAGTGCGTCTTTTCTTCGAAATTCCAGACACTCGAACTTACATTCTGTTTTATCTTTCGCAAACTCCAATGCCTTATTATTACTATTGTCACACGATTGCAATTTGTTTTCTCTGTACTCTGGTCGTACACGTCGCCGGTGAACTCTCGATCCTCGCTTATCGGATACGAGGACTCAACCGAACGAATTTGAGTGATGAAAAAAACGCCATCCATGAGTTTCGAGAAATCGCAATCATGCATCAGAAGATCATTCGGTTGTTAGATTTATTAAAATTTTTATTCTCGATTTTGACACTTTAAATTAATTTTGCACATCGTTTTAACAAGATGGAGAAAATTTTTTGTGATTAATTTTTTTTCGTTTTTTTTGGTGTTCTGGACCCTCAGAAGTGCTCAAGCGATCGATGAAATTTTCAACCTCATTTTATTGGAAGAGCTCGCAATATCTACGGTGTTGATTGGACTTGTAATGTACAACGCTCTTACGGTAAGAAATTTATAAATTTATTTCTATTTATTGAACGTATTATTAAAAAAAAATTTTAAAAAGAACAAAAAATCTTTTACAACTAATCTTAATTTCTTATTTTTATAGAATGCAAATTTTACGTCCTTGTTCGATTTTTGTTTCTTTGTTACTTACGCGATGGCTCTCCTTTTGTTGATTCTCGTCTACTGTATAACTGGAGAATTTTTAATACAAGAGGTAAACTGATAAAATAATAATAATTATGTAATTATCACATAACATACTTCTCTGCCACAAAAAAAAAACTTAAAAAAAAAATTATTTTTGGTGCTCGATTTTTTAGAGCGTGAACGTCCAAAATGCTTGTTACGAATGCGAGTGGTACGAAATGCCGTTAAAATATAGAAAATACATTATCATATCGATGGCTCGAGCCCAAAGACCGCTGCAACTGACAGCTGGCCAATTTTACACATTTTCTCTCAGCAAATTTAGCGACGTAAGAGTTCTTAATTCGTTTTAACGCACTTTTGTATATCCCTGTTTCGATTAAATAAAATGTGTCTGTGTGAAATTTTTTAGGTACTCAAATCCGCCATGGCTTACATATCGATGTTACGTACCGTAGAATGAATATTTATTTGACATTTCCGAGAAAATTCACTTCTGATCTTTAAAACTGGAATAAATTTGGTTTTGGTAAAGATTTTTACTGCGTCCTCGCGAAAATTTAATTCACACAGGAACCCGATGTCGCACGCGCGGTCTAAGAAAATCTTGAGCCGAAAATATCGATCTAAAAAGACTCTAAGTCCTTCTCGGTAAAAATTTCTTCTGATATCATTAAAACTTTTCTCTTGCGTGGCCTAAGAAAATAATCCGAAATTACTGATAAATCGCGCGAGTCCAATTTTCTGTGCAATTTTACGAATTTTCGAATACGGATCAGAGACCAAAATTATAATGACAAGTACAAAGTAAATCTACGTACAGATGAAAATGGATACACATAATTTGGTAAGTTCTCTCGACCATTAATGTAGAGTTCATATAATTTACCATTTTTGCATGCTTGATGTGCTCTCGAATCTTTCAGTGCATTGACCACGTACATTATCAGTTTATTTATTAATATCACTTATGCAAATTATTTACTGTTTTGAAAAGAGGGAGAGAGAGAGAGAGGGAAAGGAAGGGGAAAAAATTCAGTATTCCATCAACCTTCGTCGAGGAACATTCGAACCTCATGTGCTGTCGAATCATTCAGTATAGATCGATTGAGTTCTTTGTGAGTTTATATAACTTATAGAAAAATAATTTAAAAATTGAAAAAAGAGAAAAATGTCTAGAAAAATAGAAGTGAGTACCGACAGAATTTTTCAGAATTTTAATATTCTCTTAATTGTTTGGTGTTAAAAAATGTTTGAGTCCGTCGTCATTGATAGTTTCGTTGATGTTGTGATGTAGCACGATTTGAACAGTGTTCGAGAATTATACGGCTGGAATAAATTGATATTGTCGATCGATTGTGGCCTCTGGAAAAATCATTTATCAAATTTTACCTAAGTTACGCTTACTTCCTGTCGCACGTGATAATGGCGGTAGGTGATTTTCTAAACGTCTTCGGTAATTTGACTCTCATGATAGCGAATCTATCGGAAACGGCCGTCCAGGCGATGTTCGGGGTGAAAATGTTGATCCTGAGACACTCCCAGCCCTTGACGACAGTAATTAAAGATTTCGAATCCCGAATGTCGGAAGATATTTACAGAGATGTCCAGGAGAAAAGATTGTACCTCGAGTACAACAGGATCGGTAAAATTTTCTTCCGGATTGGAAGTTATCTCGCTTTCGGAGCTGTCCTCATATATCACTTAAGACCATTCGAAGATATTATTAGAGCTGGTAACAAAATGTTAATTACTTTTTTCACCACATTATTCTTATTTTTTGCTTATTGCTTATTTATTTTTATAATATTATTTCTATATTAATTTACGTGCATATTTATTTTTTTAATAATATAAATCACACAATTATATTACGATCCTTAGGCGATAATTTTATTAAGAACTTACATAATAAAAAAGAAAAAATATGAATTATTTAAAACATGTGAAATGAATGTTGATCAGTTTTGAGAAACGAGACGATCCCTTTTAATCTGCCGTATCGAATAAAACTTTTCTTCGACATCACGGATACGAGAACTTACTTGTTCGTTTATCTCTCTCAAACTCCAATGTTTTATTACTATTATTGTCACACGATATCCGTCTGCTTTCTCTGCACTTTGATTGTCCATATCGCTGGAGAAATGTCTATCCTCGCCTATCGAATAAAACGAATCAGTAACTCGAAATCGGCAAAAGCTTACAATCGGCCTCAAATCGCGTTTCGCGAAATCGCGATCGCGCATCAGAAAATTATTCGGTAAGTATTGTCTAATGTTTTATCGTATATATTTTTTGGATATATGTTTCTTACTTTTAGTTGGTAATTTGTAAAAATTAAGGTGATTTTTTTTTTTTAATAGAACGACTCGAATGATTGACGATATTTTTAATGTCGCTCTGCTGGAAGAACTTGTAATTTCGACAATGCTTATAGGACTCGCGTCTTACAGCGTGCTTTCAGTAAAAAAACTTGAAATAGCATTTTAACTTTAATTTTATTTAAGTTAAAATTCAGGCTCGTGAGATTTTTTTCTATCTGCAGAAATCCTCAATGGTATCACTATTTGAATTTTTCTTCTTCGTCAACTATTCAATGGCCCTGTTTGTGTTGATTCTTGTTTATTGCATAAATGGCGAGTTTCTTTTACGAGAGGTAAATTTATTTCAAAAAATTATGAAACTGTACACATTTTGTTTAAAATATTTTTATTTTTTATTTTTGTGTTATTTTTAGAGCACAAACGTGCTCAACGCGCTTTATGAATGTCGATGGTACGAATTACCGCCAAAATATCAAAAACATACCATAATTTGTATGGCCCGAGCGCAAAGACCTTTGCAACTGACTGCGGGACGATTTTATGTATTTTCTTTAAGCAGATTCAGCAGCGTAAATATTTCCACTTTATATATTTTACATTTTTTTACACTAAAAGTAATCTCATCTTAAGTATAAAGAAAAAATTTCAGGTCCTTAAAACGGCTATGGCGTATATCTCAATGTTACGTACTGTGGTTTAACCGTATGTACATTCAAAATTATTAAAAAGTTTGCAACATACTTGAATTATGTATATGCAACGTGACAATTTATCAAAATTTATGAGAGTATTAAACTTTCTTGTGAGAAATTAATCTTATTGAAGGTGGAATTTTTGTTTTTTGGCACTATATACACACATTTTTAGGCACAATACACAGATTTTTAAAACGTTACAGTAGTGAAAATTAATGTGATCAGAATTTGACGAAATTTGAATAGGTCTAGATCTCATAGTATAACGATCTACGGTGAAAAATATGAGAATTTAAATTTATTTCAAAACTTTCATCCGATTTTACATACATGACGAATAAATTTTATACATGCTGTGTATGAAATTTATTTTATTATTCACCCACTCAAAAACTATGTAACCGAAAATTGTGATTAATTTTAAATTTTTGGAAAAAATGTTCTCGACAAATCTTATCTTATTTTTTCCAAGTTTTCTCATTTTCGATTCTTTGGCTCTTAGGTGTACTTTATCTATCTTGCAATACAGAAACTTTTTCATATAAGAATCGTGCACGTCGAATAAATCGTATACTTGAGAAAATACTCCGATGCCAAAAATATTAAACTAAGCGTACTTTCAACTGATCGCATCAGAACGAACAATTTGAATCCCGATCTTATTAAAACTTTTCCAATTTTTCATGATCGTACGTTCGGAGAAATAAGTTTACAAAATTGCTACGTTTATTCGGAAATTATATTGAAATTACCGAATGTAGAATCAGGATGATTTCGACATAATGATATAAAAATTGTTCGACAAAATTTAGCTACGTTTACTGGTCGTTAATCTAGAGTTGATAAACGGTGAATTCTGCATTTCTGATGTTACCTACGAACATAGAAACAATCGGGCGATTATCGGTTAGTTTATTATTCATACGGACGGGATCGTTGTCTCAAGATTTTCCTCTTCAGTCTTTGATCTATCCTCGTTGAGACAGTTTCATGTTTGAGAAATGAAAGTGAGTAGAAAATAGTTTTCGGATTTTCGAGTGCACTGTTAAATATAAAAAATCTTGTTAATCACATTATATCCGTATTTTATTTAATAAAATTTAAATTAAAATATTTTATAAGTCGTTCGTTTCTCTTTAGGAAAATTTGAAAAATGTTAGAGAATTGTACACATGGAACAAGTGCATTTTGTCGATTGGTGGCTTGTGGCCTCAGGAGCCGAATTTTCTAAGATTTTATGTAGGTTACGTTTACTTTATCCTGCACATGATTTTGGCCATGGGCGACTTCGTTACTGTTTTCGGTGATTTGACATTGATGATCGCAAATCTCTCGGAGCTTTCGGTTCAGGCAATGGTCGGCGTAAAAATGCTCATTTTGAGACACTCAAAGCCGCTCAGAGAGATTTTAACTCAGATTGAGTATCGCATGATCGATGATAATTATCGAGACGAGGAGGAAAAAAAATTGTATCTCCAATACAACTCGATCGGAAGAGCTTTTTTTCGTGTTCTTGGATTTTTAGCCTTTAGCACGGTTTTGACGTATCACCTAAAACCTTTCGAAAACATCGTGAAATCCGGTGAGAGTGCATTTGTTAATTAATTTTTTTCTCAAGATCAAACATTTTTTTTAATGTGCACTAATTTCACTGATTTATTTTGGAATTATCCATTTTTCAAGCACGTGTCACTGATGAATGAAACTGACACGAGTAATTTCAATCCTCTCACATAACATAGTTTTCATTAAAAAAAATAGTAACCGAGAGAGAAATAAATAACTCTCGAATATAAATACATAAATATTTGTGTAAAAAAGTCGTATGTGTGATTTTATTACTTATACACTCACAAAATTGTTTTGGCGCAGCTTTTATTGCAAATGGGACAAAGTCCTTCGTTTTGCCTTATCGAATAAGGTTATTTTTCGACATGACGGAAACACGAACTTACGCGTTGGTGTATTTTCTACAAACTCCGATGTTTTATTATTATTATCTTCACACAATATCAGTTTGTTTTCTCTGCACCTTGATTGTTCACATCGCCGGTGAGATGTCGATTCTTGCACACCGAATAAGGAAAATAAATCAATCGAAGATCACATTCGATAAAAATTCTCCAGAAATTGCATTCCGCCAGGCAGCGATTAAGCATCAAAAAATTATTGTGTGAGTAACTTTTTGTGACCCCCCGAACGGGTCTCCACCTTGACGTGGTGGTGGGGCTTAAGTCGTCCATGTCGAGCCACGGTCCTAACCGTGGGGCGACGTGGACGGCGCACAAAG